>JAVLUZ010000275.1:0-57644 GCA_036768485.1 Mermis nigrescens
GCCGGGGCCGGGGCCGGGGCCGGGGCCGGGGCCGGGGCCGGGGCCGGGGTCAGACAAGGAAAATATTATTGCATGACACATACTTGGGGTGGGGGGCATAGGAAAGAAATAATGAGCGATTGCTCCATTCAGTAGTAAATGGCTTTTCATATCAAGTTTTATTACTATTTATGTCACAAGAAACAAATTTAGTCTAGTGTTTCATTGTCTGAATCATCAATAAGGTCAATGTCGCTGCTATTAGCACACTCTGTATCATTCGAATCTTAGCTACGGCTACTGCTGCTGTAGCAATTGGATGCAATAGGTATTGGATGTAATAAATGAGACATCACACATTCTCATATGGGGGAGGGTATTACCCCCTCAGGGTCCAAGACACAAGTCACTGTCAGACAATTTTTGCTGAAAACCTTTTGAATTTTTTGAACTTAATTTTTTAGTATGGCTAAAGTGTACCTAACTATTAGAATTTCACGAAGTGATACATTATTTTATTATGTGAGCTAGAGTAAATAGATAAACTATCACTATAAAACATGCATGTAATCGCTTAAAATTTTATGAGGTTCCCTCAGTATACCTACATGTAACGGCTGGAAATCTAGGGTAGGGGTCCCATGCCATTTTTAGAAGGAGGGGGTTAGCGACTAGATCAAAAATGGTAAAAACAAATAGAAATAGCCGAAAAAAGCACAGGCTTTCGCCAAAAAATGGGGGAGGGTGGTTAAATATTTTCTGACTTTCAAGGAAGTTCGGGGCTTCAAAGCAGAGATGGGGGATGGCCCAAATCCTCTGTCACATGTATATTCCTCGGCTATTTTCAGGGGAAGGGGGTAAGCGGCTCCATTTTTGCAGCCGCTTACCCCCTTTGAAAATCTTTAAAATGGTAGAATTTTCAATAAGGAATTCTACACCTTTTTACAGTTTTTGTTCTTCAAAAATCTTTTCTAAATGTGATAATTCGGCCTGAATTTAGTTGATAGTTCGGCGCGGAGTGCCGAAATTTTTATGAGCTTCTGATGGAATTCACACATAAAACTCGACTGAGAAAGCTAAAACAACTTGTACTACAAAAATGAGAAATATTACAAAAATTGTAATATGCGAATTAAATCTTGTAATAAGCAACACTGCGCTTAGAATGGAAAAATGGAAAAATGTCAAATATTCAGGAACCCAAAAATTAGCCAAATACACTACTAAAGGTCGAAAAACTATGTTCTACTACCACACTGAAATCGTTACTGTACCATATTAAAGTATACAAAAATTTGCATATACAAAAGAGTGTTTTTTGTATTCGCCAAAGATTTTTCCCGATGTACAAAGACCAGGACTATCTTTGTACATGTACAAAGATTTTTGGGAAGATAAAAACTGTAAAAAGGTATAAAATTCCAAAAATTTTTCGGCATTCCCCTCCGATATGAAAAATTGTCTGTCCTATACATCTTTTAAATAGCAAAATTTCAATTTAGAATGCAGAAATGTCAAATTTTTAGGCGCTTCGCGCCGTTTTGAGACAATTTTAGTAATTCTTGGCGTTAAAAAATCAGAAATTAGCTAAAATATACAATTAAAAGTCAAAAGACCCTGTTTTGCCACTAATTTTCTGGTCCTCCAATTTGGGATTTCACCCCTCCCTCAACTTTGGACCCTAGGAAACTATTTGAGACATATTTAGTTTATCGGATCGGACGCAATTCTGCAACGTAGTTTATATTCGCCTATAATTAACCTCGGTCCTAATAACTATTACACAGGAAACGCGTTTTAAAGCACACGGTTCCCATTCAAATGAATGTAAAAGTGTTTTTTGTAGAAACAGTTTGTTAAAAACGTACAATTTCTAACTAGAAATAGAACGTATTTGTCAACTCTAAATCTTTTAGCCATAGCTATGAATGAATGAGTTAAAAGTAGCATTTAGTTTAAATAAGTTAAGTGGAGGAATCGAAAATATGCAGATTTTCCTGAACATTCATTCATTAAAAGCTCATTTATACACAGTAGAAAACTTATGACAAGGACTAAGTAAGTATACATATGGTCTAATCAGTACAGTTCTCAAAATTAACACTTGCTCATTGATAAATAAGTGCCAGTATCACAGCCTGTACAAAATACGAATTACACTAAATTTTTCCCGGCCTCGGCCATTTTTTTAACTTGCCCCGGCCGGGGCCGGGGATGCTGAAAAATGGCCGGGGATTGCGGGGCCGGGGCCGAGGCCCCGGTCGATCACTAGTTGTAACTACTTACCTTATGTATATTATTGTTTGTATCCAGGTCCGTATCCAGGGGAAATGGGGGCACGTGCCCCCTCCTGCTCCGAGATGAAAAATAAGAACGATTTTTCCTTAACTCCTTTATTTGCTTTTTTAGCCGGAAATCGCAAAAAAATTTTCTTGCATCTATTACTACTGTTCTTCACATGTTTCATGCAGAAAATAAGGTGTTTAAAGGGTGTCCATTGAATTCTCACCATATTTATGGCATTTGAGCAGCAAAACTTACAAAGTGTACAGCTCTAGTGGTCGTAAAACGTTTGTTGTAATTCATCCTTTGGTCCTCCCTTGTTTTGAAAGAATTTAGGTCGGTTCCGTCCCCCCTCCGAAACAAAATCTTGGATATGGGCCTGTTTTTACCCTACAAGTTATCGCCGAATTTTGCTTTACAATATTGGGCTAAAGTTTCTAATATGGTTCTGTCACCGATTCTCCTAAAAATACCTTTTTCTGATAGATTCGAGGACACTGAGTCCAGAAAAAAAGCGTTTAGGGGGCTGACAAATATTTGTGGAGATAGAGCCCTTCAAACTTTCAAAAAACGTAATTATCAAAATATTCTTAGGGCTCTATATCCACAAATATTCGTCAGCCCCCAGAACGCTTTTTCTGGACTCAGCATCCTCAAATCTATCAGAAAAAAGTATTTTTAGGAGAATCAGTGAAAAAATTTTTTGAAAATAAAATTATGCAAAAGCCCCCATTTTTAACATATCTACATTGAAGTTCTGGGGTTAAAAAAACGTAAAAAGCACTGTTTTTGGGAAAATTGAGATAAAAACCATATTGGAAAAAACTTCGGTGATTAGATCCATGCCAGCTAAATTTTTGGCAAATAGGTATATACTTGCCCACAACTCACCAGCTTGCTTATACGAACATCTTAGGCTTAGTCTTAGAAAGTGTATTCACACTGGTGCCAGCTGATGGTCTAAGCCTGAGACAATTTTGCCCAAATCGTGCCTTAGGCTTAAACCATCAGCCGGCACCAATTTGATATGCACGGTAAGTCCAAAACAATAACCATGATGAATCGAGTACACCCTGCTTCGGCTTTTTTAACGTCAGAACTCTGGAGGCTTGCAGAAAAAATTCTTGAAAAAAATTATGCAAAACAAAAAAAATTATGCACAAGCCCCCATTTTTAACATTTCTACATTAAAGTTCTGGGGTATCATTCGAGAAAAATGAGTTTCGGAACCAGCGAACCGCGATAGGAGAAGCATAGAGGTGTTAGAACAAACAAAGACCAGCCAAGTGGCAGCCGCGGAAAGAAAACCGGAACGTTCAAGCTGCAAAGCTGATGGAAATATGACAGAGGAAAGGCGAAGCAGAATTAGAGAAAGAGTGAAGCGATCCTGAACCGATTAGTCATGTGATAAGTTTATTTGGAATAATAAAGAGACATGCGGATGTGTTTGACTCCTCGTAACTCATTATACTGTAACATATCATGTTTACTAGATTAGTGTAAAGGACCAGGAAGTAGGTAAGTTTTGCCCCCATGAGGTGGGTGCGGGTAAATGTGGGACGTTCAAAGTACAATGAAACAGACTATATGGAATAAAAAACAGACATGCGGATGTGTTTCATTATACTGTAGAATATAAAGTAAATAGCATAAGTTTAAAGGACATTTACATAAAATCATGAAGTAGGTAATTGATAACACCATGTAATTTATACCCCCATTAGGTGTGTGCGGGTAAATGTTGGACGCTGAAAGTACAATGAAACAGACTATATGGAATAAAAAACAGACATGCGGATCTGTTTTACTGCTTGTAACTCATTATACTGTAGAATATAAAGTAAATAGCATAAGTTTAAAGGACATTTACATATAAACATGAAGTAGGTAATTGATAACACCATTAGGCGGATGTGTTTGACTCCTTGTAACTCATTATACTGTAGAATATCACGTTTACCGCATTAGTTTAAAGGACATTTACATAAAATTATGAGGGAGGTAATTTTCAACCCCAATAGGTTTGTCCGGATAAATAAGGGACATTCAAAGTTCAATGAAACAGACGATTACATGATCCGAAATGATTGGTACGGATGTAGGAGGGACATAAACATTAGTGAGGAACGTACTTATAGAAACAATAGCATATGGTATTAGTGTAAATCTGTTGAACACAAGTTTGGTCTTTTTACTTATCTTAGTAAAGCCTTAACGCATTTGATCAAGTAACTTCCTTTATGAAAATTATCTAATCACAAATATTACTGTATCACAGAAATCGAACTACTTTCTATCTTCACTACAGGCGAGGATCGGATTGGACAACATTTAAGAGGCTGATGTGCGATTGGTAGGAAAAAGCGCAAAACTTTGTTTTTTTTAGACCTCTGCGAAATCCGTCAACAGCGAATCAAATTGATTCGCGCTAAATTTTCTAGCATGACTGGAAAAATTACCTATAAAATGGGGATGCAATCTCCGTGTAACTTTTATTAAATGTACGCACTGACGGGTGAATATGTAAGGAATTGCTATGTGGTGGGCACGGGTATCAGTGAAGAAGCGGAAGGCACCAACGGCCAGGACGAGTTTGAATGCGCTTTTGCCAGCATGCATTCTTTGAGAATTCGAGAATTCGAGTATACCCATATAGAAAGTCCTTGGATTCGTCAATTTCGGCTGATACCACTAATTCTGCTGCCCCTTAACTATATCATATTTTCAACAGATTAGCAGCTAGAACGTTCCGGTTCTTTTATCCGCGCCCGAAAATCTCTACTACTATTGATTTTCACTCATCTTGATGCTCCAATCGCACTTCGCTAATTGATTATTGTGACAAAGGCCCGACGGACTGGAGGATTAGAATAGTGAGTGGTGTAAACAACATGTTTTCTAATCATTAAGTTGAGCTTAGCACTGGCTTAGGCTTAGGCTTAGTTATGTGCCTTCAAATTGGTGCCAGGGGATGATGTAAGCCTGAGTCAGATGGGGCGAAAATTGCAGAGCGAGCGAAGCGAGCGAAGCAATTCTTGCCCCATCTTTGGCTTAGGCTTAGATCATCCCCTGACACCAATCTGAAGCCTCAAACAGCACTTTTTGGGCTTCTAATCATCATGAGCAGCGCGATGAACCCAAGACTAGCCATTGAGCAAGTTTGCAATATGCTAATTAGCCTAATTTGCATACTATGCTAATTAGGCTAATTTGCATATGAAAAACTGGCTTCCGCGGCCAGTTTTGGGTTTCTAGCAATGCTCGTGATGATTAGAAACCCAAAAAACTGCTGTTTTGTAAGAAATTGAAAAATCAGTAATAACAAATATATTCCAAGTTTTGGGGTTAAAAAAGCGTAAAAACACTGTCTTCTGGAAAATTGAGACAAAACCATATTGAAAAAAATTCCTAATATTGAAAATACTGATATTTTCCGGCGGATAATATTCTTTGAAGAACGTAATATTCGATGTTAGCCTATGATAAATGCCATTGCCAATATTTTCGGTCGATTCACTTTTCCAATCTATCACCTTTCTAAGAGTATAGAGAGCTAAAGTTGAAGTCTAGAGCGGTCAAAAATGGTAATAATTTATCGGCTTAATTCTAGAATAGATAGAAGTCACAGAATTTAAATTAATGGGGATTTATCGAAAGATTAGTAGTTGTAAGGAAGATATTCAAAAGAAATTATCGACGGAAACCATTTAGAAGGGGAGAAATTGAGGAATGAAGTTTTAAAACGATAGAAGCACAAAGCATGGGAAGGCGACTGCCGTAAACGGCGTATCGATTGATCTAATGTATACTGATGCATACGTTTGTATGTATATAGGTACGCAATGTTTAGGGAAGGCAGGCGACTGCAAAAAGCGTCACAATGATTGATCGAATTGTCTTGTGTACATAGGTATGTAAGTAGGTAGGTACATAGGTAATATGTTCATTAGCGAAGGCGACGGCGATAATGCTGACGATTGATGAACCTATTATGAATTAAAGAAGAACAGGTTAATTTGAACATATGTGCACACGATGAACGTTTATAAAGGACCTATGTAGGTACATAACTATCCACAATGCATTTATTGGTTTCTATGTATAGCTTGAACGAACATTATGTACTTAAATGAATACACTGCGATCGGTCGATGTAAGTTTACATGACTATCATAAAAGAATGTAAGTTAGGCGCAATTTACTGTTGCCTTGATAGAACACTCCGTTCCTAATGCATTGGATAAATGTTGTGCTTAACATCAGACAGGTGATCTGTGGAACACATCTAAGTGACAATTCTTTATGTACTGTAGGGTGTTAGATTTGTAATCTTTTGCTCGCGTGGAGTCGACGTAGGTTCTCTATGCAAATTTTTTATTATCATGAGTGATTTACATAGTAAGCGCTTGTTTGGTCGCGAGAATTATTTATTACGGATAGTTTTAGATTAGTAACCTTATGCTCACGTGGAAGTCGACGTTGCTTTTCTATGCAAATTTTTTATCAATCATATAAGTGATTTACGTTGTTCTGGACGCGAGAATTGCTTATTCCGGTTGTTTACGCTCTACCGTGCTGCTGTGTAATACGCACTTCGTATATTGGATTGTGATCAAGATTGTTATGCTTTGCGCAGTTGCTGCGTTCTAAGAATGTACCTTAATCTTACAGAAATTAAAGAGCTATCCGACGATTCGGCGAAACACTGACAATTGGTATAAGATTGTCAATTAGTTAGTATCGAAGGAGCCGGATTAAAAATCTGATAGGTGTGGCGGAGCATTGAAATTAACCGTTTCGACAGCGGCTACATCAGATTTCGTTTCGACGTGGCACATTTGTCGAACGCTCGAAACTATTGATATACGAATTTTTATCATCAGATTTCGTTTCGACGTGGCACATTAATCGAACGCTCGAAACTATTGATATACGAAATTTTATCCCGCGACTCCTGAAAGGCGTACAATTGTCTGGATCAGCACGGAAATCAAGAGATAAAAGTTAGTGAGAATTTACACTTCAGTAATTATAATAATGGTCATGTACACCATCCGGTGATCAATCTTTTTTGTTAGTGTTAGTTAGAAAGGGAAGGATTACGTATATTTTGACAAATAAGGGTGCTAGCGTCATTTTCTTCCTAAGTCTCTTCTAATATTCATTTTTTAGGCTTAGGCTTAGTATGTGCCTTCACATTGGTGCCAGGGGATGATGTAAGCCTGAGACAAATGGGGCGAAAATTGCGAAGCGAGCGGAGCAATTTTTGCCCCATCTTTTTCTTAGGTTTAGATCATCCGCTGGCACCAATCTGAAGCCGCACTGAGCTCTAAGATAATTTTGATTAAGGTGAGAATAGCGTTTTAATGCGAATTCAAGTAGGAGTTTTGAATATACAAGTTGAAAAAACAGACGGAAATGAAAGTGAGGAAATAAAATTTTTGAAAATTTTTTTCAATCAAAGCCAGTTTTTCCGTCTGTTTTTTCAACTTTTATGTTAAAGATACGTGCTTAAAATCGCATAAAAACGCTGTTTTTTTGAAATGTGAAACATGGAGCTATTCTAGAATTCGCCCTAATTTATCTTAATTCAGCGCCGATGCCGTAGTTTACCTTTATTTCTAGAAAAAGTTATGATTTTTTGGGTGTAAGATTTAAAAACCTACTATTTTGGCGCTAAGTTTAAATTCTCGTGGCCGCTTATGATGTTTGTTTTTCCATTATGACTCAGCAAAGTTGTTCTAAATCCTCGGATTTTTTGGGTCGGGTCGGGTTGGACAGACCCCTGACATGTGTGCGGTTGCGGGTTGGACCCTGCGAGTTGACTTGACTGGTCCTCTAACTCTTGCAGGTCGGGAATTTTTTGATGGGGCACGCGTGTGAGTGCAATCTATTTTGCCTGTGTGTCCAGGACATTTCGCATCTTACACTATGCTATTTTATTTTCCCCGCGACTTTTGTTTTACCCTTGTCTTTTTTTCCGAATAAAGTATTAGTATTAGTATCAGGAAATGCCAAATTCGATTTTCAACTCTATATGTCGCTTACATATTTGTTTATGTATGATGTATCGAATATTTCATCAAAAATCTTGTCTTGTCATGACCGATTTTTTGTGCCTAATAAAAATAAATTACTCGATGCACAAACCGCAAAAAACCGCTTTTGAGTTACTTAAAATAAAAATTAAAAGTAAAAAAAGACTGACTGAACCAAAAATTGTCACATGAATACAGTTGACCACTTGAAAACGTTATATGTAATCGAGTTTGAACTTCACTAAGACGATAAAAATAAGTTTACGTGGAAATTATAACGGTACAGCGCACATATAGTCTATTTTTGTACATTAATTCCTCGGTAACCAAAGTACCTATTGCTGTAGCCCTGCTTGCTACTATGCCGGTCGGAACAGGTGCACTACATATATTGGTTACACAATTTCACGAACTTGTACAAAATCTCGTAAGCCAGTTAATACAACATTGGTTTTTAAGTAGGCTACACAATCCTCGAAGTTCAGTCCAGCAAAACTTCATTTGCTTGTTCTAGGCATACACGTTGCGTTTCGAAATTCTGGGTGGATGACTAGCCATATTATTGGGAGGGAATTTAATGATCACTAATTTTTGGCCAAAAACGGGCAAAAACAGGTGAAAAGTATAAAAGAGGGCAGCGCGAAATTATAAAGAGGAGGTGCAAGATTTTTAAAGGCCAAAAAATGATCTGAAAAACGACTTTTACACAATAGCACGTTGTACAAGAACAGAGCAAGCTTCGAATGTGTAACTTTTGCAAGATTTTTAAAAAAATATTAATGGTGGTATGGCTAAAAACACCACTTTTCAACGTTTCTCATCAAGCACTTTCTATTGGTATATAAAATTGACGAAAACAATTTCAAAATTGAATTCTGGGGGCAGTGGTATTTTGGTTTCTGATGGACGAAATATTCGGCTTTCTGGGGGTGCATACCTCCACAACCCCTCCCATCCATGTGTGGGGTGAAAACTCCCATCCTCTGTTACACGTATTACTGTTGGTACAATTATTGCTGTATGTTAAAGCACTTTTGTAATCAATTTACATTGACCCAAAAATTGTGATCTATGCACAAGATATGAAGAAATTGACTATTTGCGGTTTTCGGTAGATAATAAATTTAAAAGAATCGCAATTTTGTTTTTTCGTATAATACAGTCGTCAGCAATGAGCGTGTAAAGTTTTTGCGCTATGTTGTAATTAAGGGCTATTTTTATTAATACATCGATATGATATAATTATCATATCTGTCGGCTACTGTCGCGGAAAAATTCTTTAAAATTCATATGACGCCTAAACTTATGTAAAACAGACTATAGTTTTAGGTTTCATCAAAAAAAATGGTGCAGAAAAGCGCATAATGGAACATGTGCAACTGTGTTTATTTTTTTCAAAATTACATTATCCTTGCGCAAAAACTAATATTTGACGAAGTTTGTAATTTTTTGCTTCATTAAATTATTTTCGTCACTGCTAAATATCTCTAATGCGCGATATACACATAAGAATATTATAATAGGTAGAAATCTTACCTATATTTTGCGTCTGTTTTCTATGCTTCAAAACAAAATATTTAGCAAAATTGGTGCATTTTCCTGTAAATTATGCGAGGTTGCTCGATTTCCTGAATTTAATTTTTTATTACGATCACACGCTAAGCTTATAGCTATGTAGATGCCTACCTTTAGAACGACCACTAATTTATTCAAACATCACAATTAAGAAAGATAGGCTGTAGTGCGTATTAAGCGAATTTTTATCTAAGGCAATCGTCGGAAATGCAGATCAGTTTATTTGCTTTTTCAAGTAAGGTGCAAAGAAACGTATGCATCATTTAAACTCGTCCTGAATAAATTTCCTCCTTCATTATTATTGAACTTTGTTCGTAAGATATGCATTATATAACACTGTGCTTCGATCTTCATAGATGGTTTTACACTAATGAAGCTAAAAATTTGGCCTAAGTTTAACAATTCGTAAACGACTTCGTAGAAGTGTAATATTTTTCTTTTTCTAACAACTTTATGGAGAAGCATGCTATTTTGACTGTTTATTGCACCATCAAATTTACAATTCTTCTAACATTGTTGAAAATTCTCTCGAACAGTCTCTTCATTTATTAAGTATTTGTAAGCTATTATTTAATTCGATTCTTACAATATGCTGATTGAATTGTAATCCAATTCAATCCTTTATTATTGGCTCATCATTCACCATTCACTACCGTCTGAATTTCCCTCCTTTCACTGAAATTTACTTGTTTTGACCTTCTTTTTATTTTCATACAGCTAACACCCAGAGTACGTAATGAAAATTATTTTTGATAATAATCATTTTGATACTTTGCTCACCTCAATTACAAAACTAACGATTTTTATTATTTTTTTAGTTACTGAGCATAGGTGGGCAGTGCCAAAATTCTGGGGGATACACGATTTTCAAAGGACAAAAATGGTCTTAAAAATGGTGGTATGTTAAAAATACAATTTTTACACGTTTCTCATCAAGCACTATCCAATGGTATCAAAAAATTGCGAAAAAAGTTTCCAAACATTGAATTCCGTGGGGATTTAGGGTATCTGGGCGGATTTAGGTAGCGTTATCGGCCTTTGGGGCTGGTGCATACCCCACTCTCACGCCCATAAGTGGCACTGATTCGAAGCAAAAGAAATTCTATCAAAACAGAAGTATAATTCAGCACGATTCAATTATTGATGCGATGAAAGCGATACTTTGCATCCTAATGGTTTTGTTTTCATACATTCTGACTTTCGCAAGCCAATCCACCTTCATACGACACTTTGTGCCGTCAAGCTACTTTCGGCAGCCTCAACGTATGTTCTGATTACGTGAAATGTTGCGAGGCCAAGTGTGGAGACGGAAAAACGAAAGCTGGCTGCAACCATGATAGAGTTAATGGATTCCGATATCGTCAGTACATACTGCAGATGTACTTAGAATTTCTTGACTCTGTATTCATTAATAGATGTATGTTTTCAAATAAAAACAACAACAGATTCGTTCAATACTTGAATAGTTTAACTACCTTGACGTCACCCATGGTCTGTTCAACATAAGTTTGGGCGCAGATTTTGAAATTTTTCGAAAGTCAGATGACGGAGTACAATAACATATCAAATCAAAACTATAATCGAAATCTGACACTTATTGTCGGATAAAGCTTTTAAATTTAGGCCCAAACTTGTGTTAAACAGGCTAACCTACCCAATCATAAAGAATGTATAATTGTGTGTAAGGCCGAAACGACGAAAATCGAGTTGTTTTTATTTTTAGGGTTTTTTGCTTTTTAATGTATGACGATTTATTATTTCATGTCCAGTATGACACAAAAAATATTCTTATTCATGCGGGTGATTGCATAATCATTAGCAGAATACGCTGTATTTTTATTATTTATTTCCGGAACTATAATTTCTAACTTAGCTTTTTGAAATTTTTATTTTTATCTAACACCGAAGGCCACCATATCTTCTCGACACGGGACCATACGTGGGCAGCAAAAGAAAATTCTCGAGGGGGGTGCAAGATTTTTTTTGAAGGTCGAAAAATGGCCTTAAAAATGGTGGTATGGCGATAAAAACACCATTTTTCGACGTTTCTCATCAAGCACTATCCATTGGCATCAAAAAATTGCGAAAAAAACGAAAAAAATTTTCAAAAATTGAATTCTGGGGAAATTATTTGATTTCTGGGGGGGGTATTTTTGGTTTTCTGGGGGGTGCATACCCCCTACAAACCCCACGCCAGGTGTGCACGGGACTACAATATTGTGGATTTCGACATAATAGACTTATATCAGAAAACTGGTCTATGCAAGTTTAATCAGATAACTTGAAATTTCTTTTAATCAAGATTACGAAAAATCTTAGTAAGAATGTTCCGCAAAAAATATTGGCTACGAACAAGTATTGAATAAATATGCCGGCAAGTTTATTCTAATTTAGCAAAGTAATCATTTAAGAATAACGTAAATATATACATACATAGGTAGGTACCGTTAGATTGGCAGCATATGCCGCATATTTAAGTGACAATTACTAAATTCATTTAAAATATTTAATTTTTCTGCACTAAATATTCAAATTTAAATCAATCAATAGACAATAATTCAATAGTAGTAGTTAAAATAATTATTGGTGTTTTTATATTTCTTGATACGTCAAAAGGTTTTTTGGTCAATTCACACCAAACGATTATTAGAATGAGAAAGGAAAACGTCATTCCAGTTGCGCCTGGATTATCGAGAGCCGAGAATTTGCAAATTTTCAAAGATCACAAAGGTGCCACTGTTTTTCAATGCTTTGCGTGAATCTGCGGCGAAAATAGTGGAAAATGAAATAAAATGTTTACAAATTTAATTTTGGAGCCCGTCGAATTCTGAAGAACTGATAATTTAGATTTCTGGATCCAGGCTACGCATTGAAATGAGGGAGTGTGAAGGCGTAGCTGTGGGGGATAGGGTGGGACTTTGCCTCCCCTAATTTGAAATTCAGTATGTTTTAAAATGTGGGTACATCTAAAAAGAAAAAATGAAAAATAATAAAGCGCATCTGAAAGATCGTTTAATTAGATTTAAGCATACTTTTGAACTAATAAGCCTAGTATTTTATGGCGCTTCGCGTCTATTTTTTGACATACAGCATATTTTCCATTTAATTCGAATAAAATGAGAATTTTTCAAAACTTTTTCATTGCTTAGATCTTGCTGTGAAAATCTAAAACACATAATTATTTATGCTTATCTACAAGTAGTTGTTGAGATGGACGACTTCAAAATTTTAGTCACTCACAAATTGAAGGCCAGCTACAACCGTGTTTTCCCAAGAATTTGGCTTACCTCCCCCGAAAATCCATAGACCGCCAAAATTGAATTTTTGGTGCTATTTTTGCGATTTCCGCATTGAACCCCCAGATTTAGGCTGCTGCCCGCCTAATATCCAGGGGCCGATTTTACTAAACAAACTTAAGTAATTTTTTGACTTAAGTAGGACTTAAATTTTAAGTTCGAACTTAGCAGTTTTTACCAAAAAATGACTTAAGTTCATTTCCCCTTTAGGACTTCAAAAAATGACTTAGTTCAAACTGAGCAAGATCCGGTTCTACTAAAGTTAAGTCAAACTTAAATTCTGACTTAAATGCGACAAATTTAAGTAATAGTTAAGCATGGGGGGTACCAGTCTTAAATTTTTTCTTAACATGGCTGGACGGTTGCTTTTATTGCTGGATGAAGAACGTCCACATTTGCGACAAAATAGAATATTTCGAGATCGGTTAAACCCATTTGATTTTTTCAATGATTTGGAACTATATCAGCGATACCGTTTTGATCGGCAAAGCATTTTTTACTTGTTGGATTGGGGATCATTTGAACAAGAAAGAAGCGGAGCTTTGTTGCCAGTTCAACAAATATTGATCGCTCTCCGCTTTTATGCAACTTGATCATTTCAAATCGTCTGTAGAGATGACATTCTTGTATCAAAGCCAACCGCGAATGCTCTACTTGAGATAAAGTCAAAAAACTTGAAAAATGTTAATTGCAAACTTTTTTGAAAGTTAGTAGTTATAGGAACAAATTTGACAAGTCGCAGATGCACCTATGAGGATAATTGAATGTTTCTGTTCCTTTTTAGGATAATAGAACCACCATAAGCTTGCAGAGACCAACAGTGTATCCCTATTTTTAAAGTTCGTTTTTTGAAGCCGAAAATTAGCTTTTTTTAAAGCCAAACTTTCGGCTTCAAATATTGAAAAAATAATGAATTTTTTCAAATAATTTTTGTAGATCAGAAAAAACGAGTTTTACTTAAACGTGTTTTAGCAATAAATAACTGAACAAAATTAAAGGCTTGGCGGCAGAGGGTTTAAAGCTTAGAAAAGCAGGCGCTCATGGGTGGATAGTTTTTTGGCACCACCTTTTACTTTTTACATATCTATTGAAAAACGTTTCGAAAATATCAACTTCAGTCACTTCAATAGCCACAGGGTCAAAAGGTTTTGCATAGCTAAAATATTTTTAAGATGCACATCTTTAGATCACAAAAAATTAGCTTAAAATTCGTGAGGTTCCTCCTCCAATGCCGTATCTATGCCTCCCTGGTACCGTTAAAACTGTCAGAATTTTTGTATGCCGCAATAATATCTTGGGAGTCTTGAGAAAGCGGTGAAGCTGGTGGTCCACCACCGGTTCCAGAGGCCGATTTCTTTATATCTGCGTTTTCGCCTTTGGCCTTGCTTTTCAAGTTAGCCCATTTTTCCTTGATTTCCTGTAAATCCCGTTTTGCTGCTCTGGAAATGTCGCGTTCACATCGTTCAAAAATATCATCCCATGCACGTTTTTTTCGTTGCTGAGCACCGGCAGAATTATGTTTTCCTTCGAGGATATCTCGCTTAGCTGAGACAAAATTCTTTTAGACGTTGAGTTACTTTCGGAATCCAATTTATACCTCGTTTTTTAGCGTCAAAAGACATTACGGCCAAAATCAAAACACAGCAAGCCAAATTTAACAAAACAAAATATGGCGCGAAATTTGCTTTCTTTTCTTTTACACTGCACTCATTGCTGTAAAGCAACAAATTTGTGTGTAATTTGTTTAGATCATTGCTGTAATATGCTTTTGATAGATTTTATGCAGACTTGAGTCTGACTTAAGTCAGACTGAAGTTAGACTTAAGTCGACTAAAAGCCGACTTAAGTCTCGACTTAAGTCAGACTCAAATTTTTAGTAAAACCGTCTTAAATTTATTCTTAACGAAGTTCGACTTAAGTCCGACTTAAGTCTGAGTCCGAACTTACGTTAGTAAAACCGGGCCCAGTTTTATAATAAGCGCATGCCGCCTCTCCCGATGGACTTAAGCCCAGCTAAATTGCCGTTCTAATATACGTTAAGCGGTATATTAAGTCTTGTATGAGTAAAAAAGCTCACTTACGTCTTATTGGCGCGGTTAAAGGTGAATCTACTTGAATCAGAAAACTGGGAATACTTGGCGAAAAGTAAGCTGCAAAATATTAACTGCATAAATGAACTTAGCAGAATATGAAAATCCATTTTAGAGGCGTATTGCACATGATTTACTTTAATTTATGATTTTCTAGAATTACATAATTAATTATAATTTTATTTTACTATCGATTTGAAATTCGCATCATGGATTTGACTCACGTCATGTATCAGTGAATGAGTATAATTAGCAGATGACAGCCTTCGCAGCAGCTTTCAAACAATCCGACCAGTCAATCACAAAAAGACACAGACTCGGAAAAAAATTCGCTGACGATATTGAATATTTTACACCACCGTGAAGCTACCACAGCCAAGTGTAGGCTTCACAATGAAAGACGATATAAAAGTAAGAATCTACAATAAATAATTGACATAAATGGATTGGATGTACATAATGTATGAAACTTATTTTGAACTACATATATGCGCACGTAGTTGTTTCTAGGCTTAATGCCTCAGGCTCAGGTTTGTTCATTAGACTTTTTAAAATCACGTAGAATTGTTAATAACTTCATTTAAACTTTTTATGTAAATTAGTGTGCAGGTGCTGCTGCTGTATGCGAATCAGGCGGAACTTATTTAATTGCTTACTAAGGTTTGTGGCAACTACTGTAAGTGGATGTCGCAAACATGCGTACGATATTAAAACTAAAAATATCGTTAACAACGTGTTTTTAAGCCGCCGTTAACAAAACGATATCTTTTTACGAGAGTCGTCGTTAACGAAAAGGATATTAATTTTGGGATTTGATATCGTGAAAATAACGTAATTTTCATGACACATATTTGATCCTTGAACTGTACGGGTTCGCTGAGGAGGCTGCTGGAAGTGGGTGGGAGGGCACAATAGACAGACAGAACCGATCCTCTACGAAATGTGCGTTCAAGCTGACTTCGATTCAGTTACAACATTCTATGCAAGATTTTCCAAAGGTCAAAAAATGGTCTTAAAAATGGTGGTACGGCTAAAAAACAATATTTTTCAACAACCTTTATCCTCGAATACTATCCATTGGCATCAAAAAATTGCGAAAAAACGGAAAAAATTTTCAAAAATTGAATTCTGGGGGGGTATTTTGATCTCTCGGTAGGGGGTGGGTATTCGGCCTTTCTGGGGGTTGCGTACTCTTCCAAAACCCCCCACGCCCACGTGTGGGGATGATTGCATTTTAGATCGTTCCCTTCTGAGAGAATTTGATTTACAGGACAAAAAAGTTTTTTATGATGCTATTTAGAATCAGAGAATGAAAATGCAAAAGTGATGGTATTTACATTATTTCGATCCTTTTCTATTATCTACTCGTATATTTCAAGTTCAAATTAAGTAAAGCAGGTACTTATAAATAGGTCCGAAATGGGTAAATAAAAGTCCAGAAATCAGGCCTTCACACGCGAAGAAGCCCTTTTTCCTTGTTTTGCATCGTCTACTTTTGTTTCAGCTTTTGTCACTTCATTTTTTAAACATTTAAAATTTATAACGATTTTGCCAAACAATCATAACATTTCTTTGACTTAAGCGAAAATCTGGCGTGAAGCGCCGGAAAATTCGTCAAATTGAAGCATGAGCTTTAAAAGCTGTAATTAAAACTCAATATCCTCTGTATTTATAGCATCTCATGCAGATCGTCGAAAAAATTTGGATGGTTATGCTTGGAAACAGAAGAAATCTATGCTGAAAAGGCTGTTTCTGCTCTTGAAATCGTCCCCAACCAGCCTGAGCAAAATTCCGGATCCTACATACATAGGCAACAAGAAAATTCTGGGGGTCGAAATTGCCCAAAATGTCACTAAACAGAAAATTCTGCGTTGTGACTACATTAATATACGTGGGTTTCAAGATCTGATAGTGTAAACCATAGGTGGGGGTGCAAGATTCTTTGAAGGTCAAAAAATGGCCTTAAAAATGGTGGTATGGCGAAAAAACACAATTTTTCAACGTTTCTCACTATCCATTGACATCAAAAAAATTGCGAAAAAAACTTAAAAATTTCAAATATTGAATTCTGAGGTGGGCATTTTGGTTTCTTGGTGGCTGCGTACCCCCAACCCCCTCCCGCCACGCTCAGATATGGTATAAACCTCAGAGACCCCCGCGGTCGTGTGTGTTCCGGACTGCTATGCTGAAAAAAGGAAATAATTGTGATTACCGACAGCCGAAAATCATTGCGAATTATATACCTATGCTTATCTCGCCAATTAATTATGGCCTGTGTGGGAGGGTGAGGGGTTAGAAGCTGCCCGCCGCCCCCTTGAATCTGCCCATAGGAGTTTTTGAATAGATTTTCAGTGACCACAAAATTCGAAAATTTTTTATAGTAAGTGCAAACGTTGACTATGACCATAACGTCTTATTTTTATTTTCATGAAGCTTCTATGTAGCGTTATTTTGGTAGCCCAAAAATAATTAAAATATGGTATTGGTATAGTCAGCTTAATTTTGATATCATTTAAACATGATATTCCGCTATACCACCATTTTTTAAGCGATCCGCTCGGAAAACTAATATCCTTATTACTGTAGCGCTCCATTTTTCCCTTGCTCGACGGAGTCGGCGTAGGAAATACTTTACGGGTATGGCGTGTCGAGCGATGAAGGATACGGATGTTACAATAATAAGGAAAACAGTTTGCCGAGCGAATTCATGCACAAGGTTAAAAGATAAACCATAGGTATTCAAGTAATGAATATGTTTTGAATAATTTTCTCTCATTTCCAACGATTTTCTACTTAGTCGGGAGCAATAATTACTATCTTGAGCATAGCAATATCTAGTTTGTGCTACAGTGAGCTGCCTAACAACGAATTTTTTACCCGATCGCTGATCGTAAAGAATTGATTTCAATGCACACGTTTTGTGAAATAGACTCTAAAAAATACGAGCATTACATATTTAGACGCAAAATTTAAAAAAAATTTGTCATTAATTTCAAAAACTTTTTAAAATTTGCAAGATTAAGGGTAAAAATTGCTTGAATTCCTTTTACTTTTCGTCAAATAAGAAAATTTCGGAACATTTTTAAATCACAATCAGCGAAGCTCACAAATCGACAATAAGGGTGACAAACAAGGATTGAGAAAACCAATAATTCAGTGAATATAATTACTTGTGGCAACTACCTACCTAATGTTGTGTAATCTCCCATATGATCTAGGTAACCCTTAATTAGCTGAGATCACCGTATTTCACGCGTTTATCAAAACAGACAGATGTTACCTCACTTCGTACTACGCTGCGATTAGCGCAGGTGTACACAAACCTTAACGGACTATACATATGTATATGAGAGGTCTCGGCTCGGTACACATACATGAGTACCTACTCCTACATACTTATGTGCACACCTGGGCGTGGGGCGTGGGGGTTTGAGGGGTATGCATCCCCTCCCGAGAAAACAAAATACTTCCCAGGAACCAAAATAACCCCCCAGAATTCAATTTTTACTACTTTGTTTTTGTCTTTTTTCGCTATTTTTTTATGCCAATGGATAGTGCTCGATGAGAAACTTTGAAAAATGGTGTTTGTCGCCATACCACCATTTTTAAGCGATTTTTGACCTTTAAAAAATCTTGCACACATTCTCCAGAATTCCGGTGCGCTTATGTGTTTGTCTCCCATATGATAATACGACCTGGAAAATAACTACTGTATCATGCATACAAAATGAATAGGTAAAGTATAGAGCGAAAGAAGGAAAAAGCGCTAGCACCTGATACTAAAGTTATACCGAAATTATATCGAAAAATTGAATTTTCGGAGTTTTAATATGATATAAATTCGATATACTGACATTATCGGGATTAAAATATGTTACTGATAATCCAGCAAGGGCCTACCAAAATCGATACCAAAATTTACTTTCGGTATATCAAAATAACACTACTCACGATAGGTATATATTAAGAAGTATGTAGCTATATATATATATATATATATATATATATATATATATATATATATATATATATATATATATATATATATATATATATATATATATATATATATATATATATATATATATATATATATATATATATATATATATATATATATATATATATATATATACGCGCCCATGTGTGGTACTGCCCACTTATGGCATGCACTCCCTGCTGGCATGACCCTGCCCCTCACTATCCAGCCTGCCCACGCTGGTTTATGAATTATTTAATGGCTAAATATGTTTTATCATGTTTCAGATGGATCGCAAACGCTGTATCAACAATGATTTCAATGTGCTCTCCTATTGGAAGGAAAAAAAGTAGCTTTTCCGAATTAACATACAATTGCCATGCCGGTGCTTGCAGTACCAGCCACTTCAGCACCGTGTGAAAGAGTCTTTAGTCGGGCGGCCTTTATACTTGATAAGAAGCGCCACTATCTTAACAACAAACGTTTGGAAAGCGAAATTTTCTTTCGCATGAATTCGGCATTTGCGTTTTTAAAAAAGCTAATCTTATTCCTACCTAATTCTTATGCTTTTTTTATTCTTTTTGTTGTCTACATAACCTTAAACAATGCATTTAATGTGTATGTGGGACCTATATAAATTTGTAGATTTTTGCAACTTGACGTCAACAATGACAAAACAATCACAAAATAATGCATGTACCGGAACAAATTTAGATGGAAAATGCCATGGAACGATTTAATCAATCGTTAACGAACAATAAATGATCATCTTTAATGGAAACGGGAATTGAATAGGCTTTTTGAATGGCTCAATTTATCGTTAACGGAATGATAATTGATCATCGTTAACGAGAACAAGAACGAAAATGTTTTAGGAACGCTATCAATTATCGTTAACAGAACGATATGCAACTGTCGTTAACCAAAATATGAACATAATTAGTTTCAAAACGGATTCAACTATCGTTAACGGAATGATAATTGAGTATCATTAAAGGGAACGGGAACGATAATTGAGTATCGTTAACGGGAACGGGGACGATAATTATTTTGAGAACGTTTTGCCAACACTACCCTGACGTTACATTAAACATTTTTAAAAGATTATGCTTCTGCAACGCTCTGAAATTAAATTTAATTTCAAGTGCTTAACTTTACATAAATACTGGGTATTAAGAAAACATACAGTCAGATTCATAATCCAAAGCTTGTGGAACATATTCCGAAAAAATTCACGTTTTGCAGTGCTATAGTAGTGAAAGAAATTTGTAGTATAAACGACACATTGACAATAAAATAATAGTGCAAATCTAATAGAACTACTGCGTGTAGAGAAAAGCAATAATCAGATTATTAATTCTGACGTTAAGTAAAACATATTGACAAAAAATAAATCCTCCACAAGGCTCTGGAACAAAGGTTGTAAACTTTACAAAATTACAGAGTGGAAAGAAGATTTTACTTATATTCGTAATTCGGATATTACTCCTAATATTATGATGAATATTTATAAAAAATTAAGTCTCATCAATGGCCTAAAGACAGGTAAATATTAGATTTATTCCACTTTACGTCACTCTTGAGTGTAAATAAACGTGCCCAACTAGCGTATCGTGTTTGATTTTCGCTACATTTTTTATACTTGAAATCGTGTCCAGACTCATATCCGGAGAAATTGACCAAAAAATAAGACTGAAACACGTCGAACACGCCAAATTTTTGACGTTACATCTTGAGAAAAAGCTGAATATTGATGTAAGCAAACGCGATTTGCTGTAACGTGTACCCTGAGGAAGTACTTCATTTTTATTTTATTCGACCTATCCCGCTTCTAACGGTAGAAAGTAGCGTAGCGAACACACTAACGATTAAAAATGTATTTTCAACCATTCAACACATTGTAAACTTTATCTGTAACGTTACTTCCCATTGAGTGTAAAAAAATTCGGTTTGGGGCCAGTTTGTAGCCTTTGAATCGTTTGTGTTTGCAAAACTTCTATTCCGCAAAATATATGAGAAATTTACCAATCAAAATATGGAAAAACATTTTTTAGCCCATTTTACACCCATGATCTTGAGCTTTACACCCCACAAATAACACAATATAGCGTTTTTTTAAACGCAGAGAAATCTTAGACAGAACCCGTTTTTACGCTATTTACTAGAGTGAAAAGTTGAATCCCACGGTACTAACTCCGTTTCAAGAGTACAAAAGTTTGCTGGCAAGAATAAAGTAACCCTTAAGTTGAAGTACATTTCCATCAGGAGATTATTTATTGTGACTCATATCCAGAGTTGTCATGCAGGAAATATTAGCTCTTCGAATAGTCGATTATCGAGTCATAAACAAAAAATATATAAGTGTTCCGCGAACAAATAATGTACGAGCAATCAGTGAGGTAAGGCCGCCACGTAATAAAAATTTCCAAATTATTAGGCCAATCTATTGAAATCTTTATCATGTAGAAAAAATTTTGATTTGTATCTTTTTCAGCGATTGTTTTGTGTTATTATCGTCAAAAATGTTCTTCCTCTCTCGTTCTGTTATGACAATATCGCCGATTCCCTTAGTGTACCTACATCTTTTTCCGACAGCAGGCTTAAAAATTCTCGATTTTACTTTCATCCAAAAACTCAAGGAAAGATTTTTATTGTAAAAAAAGTGAACGAGCTTTACTCTAAAAGAGGTGAAAAGATTTTTTCAAGTTTTACACTATGTGTTTTAGCTGACGTAATGCTGAAAGTTTATAGCCCGCTTTAATGCATACAAACTAGAAAAAAGTGAATTCCACTGCAAGGACGTTTGAGTGCTTAAGTCCGGGCTAGAGCTGATATAACAGTAGAAGTATCAGCCGTCAATCCTAGTACGCTTTTGATCGGTCGCATTAACGAACGTCGAACCTTGTTATTCACTGTGAAACTTACGATTGAATTATTCATATGATAATTCAACCATAGCAGAGTGTAATAAAACGAAGACGGTCGAATCAGCACCACTACAAAATTGCCAAAACAACCCGGCGCCAACCCCAATACAGGATAACAGGCTGGTGATGGAACATTTCCAGCAAAGCTTAATTTCTCGCTTTTTAGTTTGGGTCTGCGAAATTAGAAGTCACTTGACGACGCATTTTTCGCACGGTCCACACTGTAGACGAATTGATGAGCACTGAAAAATTATGAATCTTGTATATTCAAATTTAACCGTTGCTAACATAGGTGTTTGGTGGAAGCTTTTTGCAGGGAAGTTGTTGACTCCGACAACTGCCCCCCACTGAATGTCCGCGATTACACGTGGGCATATGAGAGGTGGTTATACACATCCTAAGAACACCCAATACCCCCAAAAACCAAATGACACCCAGAATGAATGTTTTAATTTTATGGTTTTTACGCAATTTTCGATGCTAATGGATAGTGCTCGATGAGAAACCTTGAAGAATGGTGTTTTTTTAGCCATACCACCATTTTGAAAAATTTTTTGACCTTTGAAAATCATGCACCCTCCCCCAGACTTTTAGTGCTGTCCATCTTTAGCCGCGAACTTCCCCCCAGAATTATCAATTTTTCGTAAAACTTGTGACCTGTGTGCCTATTTAAGCGTTCTTAGGTCATTTTTGACTCAAAAGTCAAATTTTCGGTACTTTGCACCATATACACCTTTTTTGGCTACATTTTCTTCAATTTATTCAATTTTCTTCAAATTATTTCGAGAACTTTTTATGTATACATTTTCTAGAAAGAACGAGCATTGTCTAAAACGCCAAAAACAGTGTTTTTAAGTGTACACATCGTTTTTTGAACCCACTTTTAAAAATTTAAAGGCCTGAGCTCCCCAGGATTTTCATGCTAGTGCATAATTGCTATCATCCGAATGTTTAGCACATTACGTCCCACAGCAATATATCATAAGTATAACATTACCGCGTGCACTCAATTCCAGGATCACATTAGGACTAATACTCAGGTATCCTATTTAAGTCAACAGCACGTAAATTATATGGATCGAAAAATTAATGAAAAGAAAAATTCAATAAAACGTATGTTAGGATAAGGAATACATGCAAATTGATGATATTTCTACTTAAACTCCATTCATTGGCAAAAAAAGCCAGGGAAGATATAACAAATTCTTTAACGTTCTTATTATTTAACTTTGACAATGCGTAGATTGGCTAACTCTTCTGCATAAAAAGATATATTTCTAACAGAACTAAAAGTTTCAGCCCTGAAAAGTCCAACAATCGGCTATAGATTATTTACTCAAATGATAGACCAGTTTAAAATTTACAAAGAAACATCAATTTGTATGAGAGATAGAATTGTTCTCTTAGCTTTCAGAGGTCTAAAGGACTGAAACGTTGAAGTGAATTAAAAGTACGTAATATAGTACAAAATTGACTAAACTTACTTTCAAATAAGTTTTGAGCACTTTTCTAGGGAGCTTTTTATTTTTGTATATTCTTACAATGATTCTACAGAATTTGTTTGCTAAGAAATTTTCAATTCGCATAATCGTGTAAGCACTCAGAGACACAGACCCGAAGAAGCAAATTTGCACAAGACCATGCATGAATGATAATCGAATGTTCGAAAGAAATGCTAAAGTGTCAGAGCTTAAACATGATAATATGATGCACACTTGGGGTGTGAGTTGATCCCAGAACCCTCCCGAATTCGGCAGACCACAGATTAAAATTTTTCAGTGTTTTTGTGCGATTATCGCGTTATCAAACCCCACAGAATTTTGTTGCCAATGTGTGATACAATGTCGCATGCATTTTACAAAGGTATATGGTCTTACCTAATAGTACGCAAATCAAAATATTATGCGCCAAGTTATATGTGATCATGATACCACCCCATTTTGTAGTATCATCGTAAAGCCAAGACTGAAAAACATGAGTAATCTTGTAAACTTCTAAGGCCGGGAACCAGTATGGGAATACTAAAGACATGTACGATGACCACAGGACGATGACCATAATCATTCTGGGCAATTTATTAAAGACGCGCGTTTGCGGAAATTTGAAAATCACGAATCTCGTCATCGAAATTAAGACTAAGTATAGCCCACTCTGATAGTAGGCCAAATCCAACAACATGCCAGCCAATCTTTCAACGACTGAACGGGCGCTGCAACAAATCAGTAGAGCCCCGTGTAGGGCCCCAAAATAGTAACAGCAATGATATCCACGATGCATAGTTTGGCTGAAAAGAAGAAGAAGGGCGATTTGAACGACGGTTCCAAAAGGATGGCGATCAGGTGAAGCACGTTCAATGCGATGCCAAATGAGCCGATTATGCAATAAATAGAACCAATAAGGATGGCGTTTCTGCTTGTGTTGTTAGGAATGGCGAAGATGTCAAAGGGGTCGTTTAATTGGCTTAAGTTGTTACCATGGTCCATTTCGATTTTGAGGCCTAAAAGAAACGAGTATAGACTGGGTTTGGAAACATCGCAATCGCACTTGTAGGAGTGCATGTAAATCAGTGCAAATCATTGCTTAAGTTAACCGATTTCGACATAACGTGACCTTTACATGAACTTGGGTTTGAAAAGACGCATCGGGAAATACAATGCAAAGTATATTCACTTGAGCAAATTTTGTTGGTAGAAATAAGATAAATGAGTATATTATATGCAAAAAATGTTAATTTTTTTACAAAGGAGTCTGATGATTCTTATAAAGCAAGCCGATCGATCAGGCGATTGTGTTTTCATATATTTTGACCATATTTTGTTCTTATTCTAATATGAGCCTAAATTTAAAAAATTATTAACTAGCTATAAACAGACAGATTATACTAATTACAGACAGCTCAATGTGATTCTTTTGGACTGACAATATCAGTTAAATTCTGACAATTAATTATTATAAATATACAAGCTTTAGTACAATGAATGGACTAGGACTATTGCCTTACGCCAATTCACAACATTTTTTCTGAAGCAGGTTCGTGCTATATAAATTTAATTATAATCGGGTGAATGTAAAGATTAAATCTTATACTAAATCTTGCTTTGCAAACATAGCTAGCAAATTACGGCTTTACAATTTGACGCTGATCCTATCAGTATTTCTCTGACTTTATATTTTTGTGATATCATTAAGCTATCACTTGCAAAGACTAGTTTTGTATGCCTTGGAGAAACACTATATGGCGTATGTACTTCCCAAAGTTAAGTGGTCCTAATTCTTATATAATGTCCAAGAATTTAAACACATTGAGCTTAATAAATATTTTTTGCTGGCGCCATTATCCTACTGGCCCAGACTATGGATGATTTATCATCCGAATTGAGCCAAATACATTGTTTTCGATATACGTCCTTGAACATTCAGATCTATAAAAAACTTGGTGTTAGGCAAAACAGAAATGTGAGGGGGATTGAGAGCAGGTGAATTTTTTGTTTCTCGTTTGCTAAGCTTACGATAAATTTTTGATGCAGTAGGACGACGCAATTTGTAATAAATAAAGCTTACTGTCAAGTGAATAAACGTTAATAATTACTGTGAATTCAGAAGCTTTTGTATTATTTTTGTCGAATCATTATAAGTGATAAAAAAACGATATGCTCATTGAATTTAGGAAATTCGGAGAGAAAATGGTTAAAAGGGTCTCAATGATTAACAATTGTGCCTTCACAAGAGTTTGAAAAAGCAAATAAGCATCCAGGATGCAAATTTTTTATTCATATTTCAGCCAGATCTAAAGTCAGAATTCGTTGTGCTCTTAATTAATAGCTAATGAAGCAATGCAGAGAAATGCAGCTGGTACGCTTTGGATCAAACGATCTGTATTGAGATAATTGTTTATCGTTATTTTAGCGTATACATCACTTCAATGTATTAATCATGCCTAGATTTTTTATCATGTTCAGCGAATTATTAGCAAAGCTGGGCTTCTGCGCAGCTAGCATCGCTTGCACATAGGAATTGCACATGTAGATAAGATACCTAAGTGATTAAATATTAGTAAGCAATATACGAGTAGAAAGTCATATTTTGTGAATGGATTCAAGTGTTTATTCAGTTTTTTTCTAAATATTTAAAATTAGACACTATATAAATAAAAACTGACTTGTATGAAACAGTGAAATATAGATTAGACGGAAACCGAAAATCTTTTCTAATGGTCTTAAATCGGAGAGCATTTTTAGCATTCAGTACGTGCGAGAAATTATTATTGTTTTGTGCCAAATATCATACAAACGTACGTATATGCAGCAGAGCATGAAGAGAAAGAATGACGTAGCTTTACAAAGGGTGCACCAAAACAGGCTGTAAAAAGTTGCTAGCAATTGTCATACAATCATCTTTAATATCAATTTTTAGTTGTCTCCACTTTTATGTGTTTGTTTGTTTGTTTGCATGTTTCTAAAGCAGTTTTTACTGGCTAATTTATTTATACCTACTCATATTTTGACTCATTAGGTGAGCCGAGCCCCTAATTCCGAATTTTTAATGAAAATGACTCGATCGTGCTCCTAAACCACAAAAACGACAAATTGTTATAAAACATTAAGGCGGCTCATGTGGCTAATTTAATTTCCATGGGCTGAATTTTTTACATCACTCTAGACTCACTATGGATACGCTATCAAGTGCAGTGTAAACTGGCGAGAAACAGCAGTGTAAGCTGATGAGAAACCGTCGGAAAAACGTTTTTATAATGCATTCGCAGATTATCTCAAATAGCAGCAGACAAATTTCATTCGAATGTCATCCCTTCAATAATGACGTTACGGCTGACCTTACTGTAGAATTTGAAGAAAATTCACGGATTGATTTTGAGATCTAGGAGCCCAACTATACCCTATGCATGATGTAAAACTGCGGAGATTGGGCGTCACTTCATAAACTTAGCTTACGGGGTTTCTTAGACTCTGATTCTGAATTGACTACTTAAGGTATTGCGCCTAAAACACTCAGGGGACGGGTAAACAGGAATGGACGGAAGATTTCAAAAAGCATGATTTCTCATTGAGAACGAGATCGCAGCCAACCCTCTAATTGACACATGAGCAGTGAAGGGAAGCAATAAACATTAATACATAAAGTGTCCCATGAGTTCTTACCTTTTTGAGACCAGTTGCTTTCCATGAATCATTAACGATTGCTCCTCATTAGGCATCATATATCATGGACGTGTATCAAATTTAACTCAGTTGAATTGATTTTAAGTAAAGAAATATTTTGTATTTTATAATTCAAATCTGTTATGAGTTGGATAAGTTGCATATTGAGAACCGATGTGCTATTCACAATTGAATACAACTGGATGTCAAATCAGCCAAAAATCACGAATATTTCCTGAATGATTATGACGACAATGACGTATGATTTCGCAGTGTTTACTTTAGGGTAGCACTGTCAAAGGCTCGCAGAGAGCCATTCCAAGATGACCTCGTTCTAGGTCCCCAGACGGAAGGGCTGAAACCTGAAAATGTCCACCCTGTGAGAAACTTGGTGGAAGGTGTACAGGAAATTGAACGTTGCCATTTAGCTTAGACCTTGGGTATATTGAAACCAAACCTAAATAGGATCTAAAGAGATGACTTCGGCTTCTCCAGTGTTTTTGCTCCCACTGGATCCTCAAACTGTTGGCTCTTGACCAGAAACAGAAAAGTGCATAATCAAATTTGGCTCTGTACTACAAGTTTCAAGATTACACTAAGAATTTTGACATAGATTTATAACCGGGCATGAGTTTTGGAGTCATAGATATAATTCAGAGGAAGAAAACAGCGGTATTTGCGATGTACAGCGGATGGCATTTTACTCTTAGTGGGAACAAGGGACACAATTCAGCTAGGAAGTTATAGTTACAATTTTTTCACGATGTGTAAGATCAAGTGATGGTTAATTTTCCACTACTGATGACTCCACTCAATGGGCATAACTATATCAATTTATTGGCTCAACTTCTAACACGCTTTACAGACAATAAACAAGGAAAGCTGACCACGACTTCCTTTCGTTTTTGGCAATGCCCCAGCTCTCACAGCGAAAGTTGCTCAGGTTGCTCTGGCTCAGAAAAACTTTTTGAAGCTTATCTTCCAACCCTCTTCAATAGATCTGATCTTATTTTGTTAGTATCTAGCAATCGTCTTTCCTAAAAAGCTATGGACTTATAGGACAACCCTCGTAATTAAGCAAAATAAAATTTTAGTGTAGATAAATGTTCAATCTGTAATGTTTTAGCTAATTGGTATAGAAATGTGTATCAGGCGCTAGCTTAAGCGCTAGAACATATATGGTGACTATGATTAAAATCGCAATGTTTTTTAGTATCTAGCAATTGTCTTTCTCAAAAAGCCATGAACTTATGGGACATCCCTCGTAAGTAAGCAAATTAAAATCAGTCTTCATAGAGTGTCTATAGTGATCTGCTTAGCTGATATTGTTACATTTCGGTGAACGTGGTGATTTGCAACTAATTTAGTTTGTATAGCGCAGGCAATCGTAATAAGTTGACAATTTCTGAGTAGTGCTGATTAAGGATATTTCGAGAATTATTGTAAGACTGAGAGGTGCCAAAAATAGATGTTACAGAGTGAGTGAGAGAAAGCAATAAAATTTTAAAGTAGTAAATAAGAATTTCAAGATTGCATTAATGAGCTGGATGACAAATACTATAGATAAACAGTAAGAAGCGTCAGGAAATTTCCTTTCTCTGTGCAATAAATCAAGCTTGGGCAGTTTTTGAGTAGAGTAGGATTGAAAAAAACCATGAGACCGGCGAAAAATTTGTTTTCATATCGCAGGGAATCGGTCATCCCCGCACCCTCTGTACGCTGGTCAGTATGTTAATATTATATTGGAATTGGTATCTATTGAATTATAAAAGACTTAATTTTAATGCATTTTAAGTCTAAATTTGTTGCGTCCTCATGAATCTCCCATTTTTCGTTTTTCCTTGCTGGGTAAATAACCATCCACAATACATCGCACAACGAAGTGTTACTAATACCCAATGTTTACCATTCAAGCGGTCAGAGTCTGTCGATCCGTTATAAACGAGTCTCCGAAAATCGGACACCTTACACAAGCAGCTTGTAAAAAAATTAATTACTAGGGTATGCGTCCGAAATTCTCTGAAGAAACGTATCAGAAAATTTTGTACAAATCAATCAATTTAATTTTTGAATCGCTGTTTCAAACGAGTTTACAATACGGTAATTTATTACTTGCATGTATTATTTGTCAAAGTTTTATGTGTATATGCTATCGGACAAAAATGATTCGGTAAGAAACCCTTGAGTTATATAGTTTGTCTTATCGTAACTCGTGAAAAACCAAATTATTATAAGTAAATATAGAAAGCTTACAGATTTTGTGCTCTAATGTTTTTTACTGGTGAAGCATATAATTGGTTTGCATCCCGAGAATCTGAAAGTCTTTTTAAAATTTTAGAATGCCCGAAAATTCCGCAGAACTCCTTAAATTCAAAATTTGAAAATTTGAAAAGTTTTTTTCTAAATTTTACGTATCTAACTAACAAAGATTGATGAGAAACCACGAAAAGTGATGTTATATTGTCCCTAAAATCCATTACCTTAATGTTTTCTTCGCCGTTAAAATTTTTTGACCCGAAAAAGAAATTTCACATCAATAGATTTCAGATTTGTTTGGCATATTTCTGATGAAAACTGCATCTGTGAAACTTTTTAATGTCCAAATGTGCAATTAAATGAATGATCAATCAATAAATAATTTAAAATAACAATCAGTTAAGAAATTATTTGAGCAATTAATTGCTGATTGAGCTGAAGTGGAAAAAACAATAAATCTTGACAGACAGCATTTTGTAATATTCTGCGAGGAAAATTTATCGAAATGCCTTTAAATCAAATAATAACTAAGGTAAGTGACAAAGCCTATGTGATTGTTCTTGCACTACAGCCTTGCATATTGCTGTTTATATTGAATTATTTTTAAGACAGTTCGCTAGACAAAAAGAATTAGCATATATGTATGCAAAAAGCAGTCTACATATAATTCACCTGAGTAATTACATCATGTTGGAAGCCATCCTGACAGATTTGATTTGTACTTATCGAAATTGCAGTTCCTCTATTCAAAAATTAAGATATGTTTTTTGATGAGATCATCGACCCAATACTCTGGATATCTTCTAATTAGGTTCTATCAGAAATACGATTATTATAGCACACTATTTTGGTATTGATTACCAAATACAATATATTTAGCTTCAGGATCAAACTTTAGTCCTGTAGTAAAATAAATGTAGAAAATGTCGAAATTTCGATATATCCACCCTATTTTTTATTGAAATAATTTTTACAGCAAACAACCCAGCTCATTCAATGAAAGATTTCGCCACTAATAAATAATGAATGTTACAGGGCGGGTTGAATAACTATTTATTGAACAGAAAGCAAACAAATTAAGATCAAACCTACATTGTTTTCACTCTAAATTATATGAATTATTGTTCCTAGCCTTATAGTTGTGCACAAGGGGCGTAAATTATGACAAATTTGCGCTTATTAGACTCAGCATTCTATGACCTTTCAGATATCAATAGAAAATACATCAATTTAGTGAGAAGAATTTGTAAAAAGTCAAAAACCATTGAAGTTTCCCAACTTAAATTAGAAGTTTTTTGAGATAGCAGAAAGAACCATGTACTGTGATAGCCTACACGCAATACTTTTAGGATATCACTTTTGAAAATGTAACTATTTTGCTAGGTTCAAAGCTCATATATCAAAACTCGTCAAGTTATTAACGTTCGAAGGCCCAAATTTGTACCTTTTTAGGGTATGTTGTAGAAATCCGATTTTTCAAATATTACTTACGACTGCTTCAACCAAATTAGATAGTTTATAGCAAAATAGTTAGATAATTTTGTGCTCTTTCATTTGACCTATTGCTCAGCTTCTAATTTCTATTGTTTAAGGCTGCAATCGCATTACATAATCCTACAAAAATTCAACTTGCGAATCAGAAATCAATCTTCATTGTACAGTTTAAACGACATGAACTCAAATACTAAATTTTATACAACACCTAAAGTTGCCGAAGAATAAATTGTACACTTTAGCAAGAAATATAGCGAATTTTTTAAATCTTTTTCGTTTCTTATATTGCAAAATAGCTAATGAAGCAAAGAGATTCTTACAATACCTACCAAAAGATATATTTCCAAGGTCAATTTAAGGATTGTAACACTTTTGTTTAGTGCTTGCGTACGAATATTTAATCATGTAAATCATTCGGAAATAGAAAATATACACATTTAGGACAACTGCTTGGATTGTCAGGAACCAACAAATTATTGCCTATTGTGAGTTTTAAAGAAGTCGGTAAGTGAACTTCAAACAAATCAGCTATATGCTAGAATATGTTTATAGATCACCTTGCTACAACTTTAATTATAAAATTAATACTAAAGCGCACTTTCTTAAAATTATTAAATGTAATAAACTTTGATAAAATTAAAGTTTAAAACGAACAAATTTATATAATAAGCAAGCAACAAATAAAGGACGCGCCAAATTTTATATAGAAACACTGTATTGTTATACAATTCACGAAATTTATTAAATCTTATGCACAATGTTCTGAAACTATGTCATACAACTAGTATACCCAAACATATAAGAGGGTAAAAAGTAGTGCTGCCACTTTGCAAATTTTGCAATTCGGATACCGTTTATTTTATTCACCTCTGGGTACCTAGATAATTCGGGTACTAAAGCGAGAATGCAAGGTACACCCTGCTTTTTTCGGGTAGTGTGGTCGAAGATGACTCGCTCAGGCGTCCTTCATCGTGGTCTGGGCAGAGCTCCGGAATATTTGGTAGAAATCGCACATTTAAAGTCAATCCTAACGTCTAAATTCTTACAAAATTGGTCAATTTTTGGTCTTGAATTTAGCCAAAAAACGAACAATTCGATCACTAAAATTCATCATCATGCGTCAAAAAATGTTGCCATTCTTGCCACTTGCAATCGGCTTCATAAAGATAAACGAAACGATAAACTTGCGAACTGGTGCCAAAATATTTGCATATCTTTTCGTTATATTAGTTAAAATCAAGCTTCGAAGTTTAAGAGAAAGAACGATAAATTCATGAATGAATTCTTATTAGTTTTTCAGCTAATATGAGCTTTTAAATCTATTGCTTGAACTCTGAAACGTAAAATAAGACAAACTTACCTAATCGGAGCAAAACGCCGAATAATTTTGGCGTTTTCGCATTCATAAAATTTTTTGTGAAAATTACAAAAGGCACGCAGTCCAAAAAATATGGGTCGCTAAAAACAATTTCACAGTTTTACTGTTTTTGTCACAAAAAAGTTTTGTACGTTACAACTTCGGTCGTAGCAAATGGGAAGGGATAAACGTAATTTTGAAAACGTATTTGATACGTTTATGCACAATTTTACGCGCTTAAACGATATTTTTCGACATTTTTAAAGATAGTCAGTAGTTAAGCGTGTCACCCTGGACACAATAATATAAGATACCCCATGCTTAAGGATAGGCAACCCTGAAGGATGCACAATGGTTAACGATAGGCTAATGATATAGCATACCCTATGCTTAAGGATAGGCGGGCGAGCCCAGACTTGCACTCTGGCTTTTTCCTAGGGTGCAATGGTTAAGGAGAGGCAACAATATAAGATACCCTATTCTTGAGCATAGGCGGATGGGCCGAGCTCTATGGTTAAGGATAGACAATGATGAAGTATAGCCAATGATATAATATGGGCAGGGGCGAAATGCTGTAGCATAGGCTTTGTTGTAGCATAGGAACACGTCCATACTTGTCCATGAGCCTTAAGCTAGCTTAGTCTTAAGTGGTCCCTGGGGTAGGGGCCTGCCCAAACATGCCCAGGCCTGTGTTGTAGCATAGGATGCTGGGTGAAGCAGGGGCGATGGACGAGGCGGATTTGTGCCCGGGCCGAAAATCGAGGTCGCGCCAGGGCGCAAATGGGTTGAGGACCTGCCCGGACCTGCTGCCCAAAGCCAGGGGGGGGTAATTTCATGGGGGAAATTTCCCTGGGGGAACATTGACAGAGCTATAATTCAAGAACCAGCAGCCGGATCAGGTTGAAACTTCAGGATTAGGATATATAAATCTTAGTTGAGCAACGTACAGAATTTAAGCGCGCAGCCTACAGTATTCCAGCATAAGTTTACACTTTCTCATATAGCACTATAACTCAAGAACCCCTAGCCGGATTTTGTTCAAATTTTCAGGATATAATGTATAAAGCTTAGTTGTGCTACGTACATAATTTTAGCACGCAGTCTACAGTATACCAGTTTACTTTACACTTCCACATATGGCACTGTATTCGAATGATCACTAGTCGAATCTTGTTCAAATTTTCAGGATATGATATATATAGGCAAGTCATGCTATGTACAGAACTTTAGCGCGCAGTCTATAGTATACCAGTTTACTTTACACTTTCTCGTATAGCACTATATTCCAAGAACCGCTAGCCGGATTTTGTTCAAATTTTCAGGATATGATTTATAAACATTAGCTGTGCTATGTACAAAATTTTAGCGCGCAACCTACTGTATGCTGATTTTTTATTTAACTGTCTTTACAAGGCTTGATTCTTTTAGCAGTACTTGTCTAATGATGCCATTAAGGGTTATTTTTGCCCAAAAATAAGCAACCAGTATAGGCAAACATTGCTCAAATTTGATTATCATACTATTTTGAGCTTCTCATAGTTTATCAGAAAACACCTGAAAAAGGGCGATCTTTGCCTGCTGTCCAACTTGTAGGAATTTTTAAACCTTGAGCTAGGGTTTACTTTACAAACCTCCACACAAAATTCATTAATGAACGCGTAACTTCGTCCATGTCATCAGTATTGATCTAAATATTAGCAAAGTTCGCAATATTATTTATAAAGTTTGGTATATTTTTTGTAAACTTTGGAAAATTTTTTGCAGAGTTTGCAAAATTTTTTGTAAAGTTTGGAATATTTTTTGTAAAGTTTGGAATTAATTTTACATGCTTAGACATGATACGTTTGTAAAGTTTGGAATATTTTTTGTGAATTTTGGAAAAATTTTTGTAAAATTTGGAATATTTTTGTAAAGTTTGGAATATTTTTTGTAAAGTTTGGAAAGTTTTTTGTAAAGTTTGGAATACTCTTTTGTCAAATTTGGGAATTTGTTTGTAAAGTGTCAAATTTTATGTGTCTAATCTGCATTCCTCAAACATTGTTGATACTATTTTATATGCCCTGTGCAACTCATGCTCCTGTTTTGCAACTGTAAGGATTGATTTTCCGCTTGTGAACAAGATAAAGGTCACCTTGCGAAATTTGTAGACTATTCCATCAAACAGTTCTACTTCATACATGCATTTCCTTGTCGTAGTTCATAAAATTTGCAAAGATTAATGCGGACCCCTAAATTTGCCAAACCTGCAAACATATGAGTTTTTACCTTTAAATCATCAATTTTAGCATTTAATGCATTAAAACGCCCCGAAAAGGGCATTTTTTTGAGTGAGTGAGAAAAAAATTTTTTCCAGTGATTTCAGTGATTCAAATTGAGGAAATACGGTATAATAGGCACAAAGTTGGCATTAAACTTGAGAAAGACTCATTTCAGCAAAATTTGGTATGTGTCTTGTGAATTAAGTGAGTGATGTGTAAAGATTCCGAGATTTCTTTGAGCATACGATTAGAAGTCACTAAAGCTGTTCGTAAACTTATTGCCCATAAAGGTGACAAGCTAAAGTATAGCTTGAAGGTTGCGTATCTGCAAGAATAAACATGAAAAAGATGAAATAATCCAAAAGTACTGAATTTTGTACATATTACTTCCTTAAATTCAACAAATTTCATGCAGTTTAGAAATCGAAGATTTTAGGTATGCTTGATTCTCTACAATTTCTTATTTAAACACATGATTTTATTAATTAAAATAAAAGAACAAGTGCTTATGATTTTTGTCTTATGGGTGTAATTGGAAATTGCTTTTAAAATAGTATTAGTTATATACAATAGAAGAATAAGTGCTACACGAGTTTTAATCGCTTTTGTATAAGGCTCTTGAGAGTTATATTTTTTCAACAAGCTAACAATATTTTTGATGTAAATAAACAAATTTTTGCATTTTTTTGGAAATTTTTTGTAAAATTTGGAAAATTTGTCATAAAGTTTGGAAACCTTTTTGTAAAATTCGGAAATTTTTTTTGAAGTGTGCAAAATTTTTGCAGAGTTTGGAATTAATTTTGTGTGCTTATGCATAATACTTTTGCAGACTTTGGAAATCTTTTTATAAAGTTTGGAAATTTTTCGTAAAGTTTGGAAAGTTTTTTGTAATGTTCGGAACATTTTTTGTAAGGCTTGAAATATTTTTTGTGGAAGTCGAAACAAAACTTGTAAAATTTAAAACAAAGCTTTTAAAAGCCATAAAAACGTTTTACAAATGTTTAGATATCCGAATTCAGCCATAATCGAAGGGGCATTTCTGCCCATATTGCATCCAAAAATTCTTGTTTCTATTGCCTAATTTAATAAGGCAAGTTGTAGAAATAAACATAATATGTATACTGTTAGGCATCTGAACAGAAATTTGTCTTTGTGAAGCTGCGTTATATGCCTTATTGGGAAGTTGTAGCATGATATAAAGCTAGTATAGCACTATGCGCTTAAAATTTTGCCTCTTAATTGATAACACTCATGATAAAGCTAGCCTAAGCACACACCAAATGTGCCAGAAATACTCATATTGTATACACAAAACTATTAAAATTCCACCCTTTATTGTGATAGCGTGTGCTGCACGAGTTAGCTTTGCATGTCCTGCAACATTTTTTTGTTTTTTCTTCTTGCCTGTATCGTAAAAAAATATCATCTTAGTTCAAGTTTATCTTTATGGCATAGTTTCCTAAGGTCAAAACTTCAGGGAGAGGGATACAGTCCTTATATTTGAGACCACTAATTTAGAGTTTTGGTTATACAAAATCTCATAGTGCAGAAAACCGCAATTCTTTTTATCAGTTCTGTTTACTATTCTTATCATCTTTGTTAGTCGAAAATATTAGAATTTTGTCGCTAATTTAGACTAATCAGTTCATTTTAACTTCATTCTAGGAATTTCATGGGTAAAAACAGAAGTCATGTACTATTTGGTGTGAATGTTCGCTAAAATCGTACAGAAATGTACTACATGGGATTAAGTTTCTATGAGATTTTGTATAACCAAAACTCTAAATTAGTGGTCTCAAACATAAGGACTGTATCCCTCTCCCTGAAGTTTTGACCTTAGGGAAACTATGCCATAAAGATAAACTTGTACTAAGATGATATTTTTTTACGATACAGGCAAAAAGCATACAGCCTGATGCTTGCCATGTTGCTAAATTGCTCACTTAGTGTTGCAGATTATAATACAAGTAAGCTAACTCGTGCAGCACACGCTATCACAATAAAGGGTGGAATTTGAATAGTTTTGTGTATACAATATGAGTATTTCTGGCACATTTGTTGTGTGCTTAGGCTAGCTTTATCAAGATTATTATCAATTAGAGGCAAAATTTTAGGCGCACAGTGCAGTACTAGCTCTATATCATGCTACACCTTCCCAATAAGGCAGATGGCGCAGCCTCACAAATACAAATTTCTGTTCAGATGCCTAACAGTATACGTATTATAACTATCTCTACAACTTGCCTTATTAAATTAGGCAATAAAAACAAGGATTTTTGGATGCAATATGGGCAGATATACCCTCTTTGATTATTGCAGACTTCGGATATCTAAACATTTGTAAAACTTTGTTATGGCTTTTACAAGCTTTGTTTTAAATTTTACAAGTTTTGTTCCAACTTCCACAAAAAATATTCCAAACCTTACAAAAAATGTTCCAAACATTACAAAAAACTTTCCTAACTTTACGAAAAATTTCCAAACTTTACAAAAAAAATTACCAAACTCTGCAGAAAAGTCCTATGCTTAAGCACGCAAAAATTAATTCCAAACTCTGCAAAAAATTTTCCGAACTTCACAAAAAAATTTTCCAAACTATACAAAAAAATTTCCAAACTTCACAATAAATTTTCCAAACTGTACAAAAAAATTTCCGAAAAAATACAAAAATTTGTTTACTTATATCAAAAATATTGTTAGCATGTTGAGAAAATATAACTCTCAAGAGCCTTATACAAAAGCGATTAAAACTCGTGTAGCACTTATTCTTCTATAGTATATATAACTAATACTATTTTAAAAGCAATTTCCAAGTACACCCATAAGACAAAGATCATAAGCACTTGTTCTTTTATTTTAATCAATAAAATCATGCGTTTACATAAGAAATTGTAAAGAATCAAGCATACCTAAAATCTCTTAATCAGACGATTTCTAAACTGCATGAAATTTGTTGAATTTAAGGAAGTTATATGTACAAAATTCAGTACTTTTGGATTATTTCATCTTTTTCATGTTTATTCTTGCAGATACGCAGCCTTCAAGCTATACTTTAGCTTGTCACCTTTATGGGCAATAACTTTATGAACAGCTTTAGTGGCTTTTAATCGCATGCTCAAAGAAATCTCGGAATCTTTACGCATCACTCACTTAATTCACAAGACACATACCAAATTTTGCTGAAATGAGTCATAAGTTTAATGCTAACTTTGTGCTTATTATACCGTATGTCCTCAATTCGAATCACTAAAATCCACACCTGGGCGTGGGGGAGTTTGGGGGGTATGCACCCCCCCAGAAACCAGAATACCCCCCCAGAAATCAAAATACCCCCCCAGAATTCAAGTTTTGAAAATTTTTTCGTTTTTTTCGCAATTTTTTGATGCCAATGGATAGTGCTTGATGAGAAACGTCGAAAAATGGTGTTTTTATCGCCATACCACCATTTTTAAGGCCATTTTTCGATCTTCAAGAGAATCTTGCACCCCCCCAGAATTTTCTTGCTGCCCACGTATGCTGAAATCACGAAAAAAATTTTTTCCTCAATCACTTAAAAAATGCCCTTTTCCGGGCGTTTCAATGCATTAAATGCTGAAAGTGATGATTTAAAGGTGAAAACTCATATGTTTGCAGTTTTGGCAAATTTAAGTGTCCGCATTAATCTTTGCAAATTTTATGAACTGACGACAAGGAAATGCATGTATGAAGTGGAACTGTTTCATGGAATAGTCTACAAATTTCGCAATGTGACCTTTATCTTGTTCACAAGCGGAAAAATAAATCCTAGGGGTGCAAAACAGGAGCATGAGTTGCACAGGGCATATAAAATAGTATCAACGATACTTGAGAAATGCAGATTAGACTCCAAGTTTTACAAAAAATATTCCAAACATTACAAACGTACTATGTTTAAGCATGTAAAATTAATTCTAAACTTTACAAAAAATATTCGAAACTTAACAAAAAATACTCCAGACTTTACAAAAAGTATTGCTAAGTTTACAAAAAATATTCCAAACTTTACAAAAAATTTTCCAAACCCTGCAAAAAATATTCCGAACTTTGCTAATATTTAGATCAATACTGACTACATGGATGAAGCTACGTGTTCATTAATGAATTTTGTGTGGAGGTTTGTAAAGTAAACCCTAGCTCAGGGCTTAAAACTTCCCACAAGTTGAACAGCAGGCAAAGATCGCCCTTTTTCAGGTGTTTTCTAATAAACTTTGAGAAGCTCAAAATAGCATGATAATCAAATTTGAGCGATATTTGCCTATATAGGTTGCTTATTTTTGGGCAAAAATTACGCTAATGGCATCATTAGACAAGTACTACTAAAAGAATCAAGCCTTGTAAAGACAGTGTGAATAAAAAATCAGCATATAGTAGGTTGTGCGCTAAAATTTTGTACATAGTACAGCTAAGGTTTATATATCATATCCTGAAAAGTTGAACTAAATCCAGCTAGCGGTTCTTGAATATAATGCTATACGCGAAAGTGTAAAGTAAACTAGTATACTGTAGACTGCGCGCTAAAATTCTGTAAATAGCATGACTTGCCTATATACATCATATCCTGAAAATTTGAACAAGATCCGGCAAGTGATCATTCGAATATATTGCAATACGTGGAAGGTCAAAGTTGATTGGTATACTGTAGATTGCGCGCTAAAATCCTGTACATAGCACAACTAAGGTTTATACATCATATCCTGAAAATTTGAACAACATTTGGCCAGTGATCATTCGAATATAGTGCTATACCTGAAAAGTTAAAGTGAATCGGTATACTGTAGACTGTGCGCTAAAATTCTGTTTATAGCACAACTAAGGTTTATATATCATATCCTGAAAATTTGAACGAAATCCAGCTAGCAATTCTTGGAATATAGCGCTATACGAGAAAGTGTAAAGTAAATCGGTATACTGTAGACTGCGCGTCAAATTTTGTACATAGCATACCTTGCCTATATACATCATATCCTGAAAATTTGAGCAAGATCCGGCTAGTGATTCTTAAAATATAGTGCTATACGAGAAAGTGTAAAGTAAACTGGTATACTGTAGATTGCGCATTAAAATTCTATACATAGCATGCATTGCCTATATACATCATATCCTGAAAATTCGAACAAGATCCGGTCAGTTATCATCTGAATATAGTGCTATACATGGAAGTGTAAAGTAAACTGGTATACTGTAGACTGCGCGCTTAAATTCTGTACATAGCACAACTAAGGTTTATACATTATATCGTGAAAATTTGAACCAAATCCGGCTGGTGGTTCTTAGAGTTACATTGCTATATGAGAAAGTTTAAGCTTATGCTAGAATACTGTAGGCTGCATGCTTAAATTCGTATGTAGCAGAGCTAAGATTTATATATCCTACTCCTGAAGTTTCAATCCGATCCGGCTGCTGGTTCTTGAATTATAGCTCTTTCAATTTTTCTCTAGGAAAATTTTTCCCCTGGAAATTTACCCATCCCCTGGCCCTGGGCAGCAGGTCCGGGCAGGCCCCAACCCATTTGCGCCCTGGCGCGACCCTCAATTTTGAACCAGGGTGCAAATCCGCCTCGTCCATCGCCCCCGCTTCAATCGACATCCTATGCTACAACACAGGCCCGGGCATGTTCCGGCAGGCCCCTACCCCAGGGAACACTTAAGACTAGGTTAGCTTAGGCTTACAGACAAGTATGGACGTGTTCCTATGCTACAACACAGCCTATGCTACAGCATTGCGCCCCTGCCCATTTTATATCATTGGCTATACTTCATCATTGTCTATCCCTAACCATTTCTCTCTGAGAAAAGGCTAGAGAGCAGAGTTCGGCCCATCCGCCCATGCTTAAGCATAGGGTATCTTATATCATTGCCTATCCGCAACCATTGCACCCTGGGAAAAAACCAGGGCTCAAGTCTGGGGCCAATTCATTTCCACTTGGAATTCCAAGTCCCAAGTTCCAAGTCTTGGAAAAACGTGCAATTTTCCAAGTCCTAGTTTATTTGCTCCGTCATTTTCCAAGTCCTTGAAATTCCAAGTTCCAACTTCCTAGTCTTGGAAAACCGGCTTTTTTCCAAGTTGTGATTCATTTGCAGCTCGGTTTTCCAAGTTCCAAGACTTGGAATTTCCAAGTGTTTTTCCCAAGTAAAAGTGCATTTTTCCAAGAGTCGGTTCATTTGCTTCTGAATTTTTGGACTTGGATTCCAAGTCTTGGAAAATTTACTTGGAAAAGAGCATTATTTTTTCCCAGTCGATTTTCAGTTGGAAAAATTTTTCCAAGCGCGTTAAGTCGATCTTATACATATTATTTGGCGTAAGTGAATGATCAAAAATCAATAATAATAATATTAATAATAATAATAAGAATAATAAATAATAATAAAAGTAATAATAATAACTATTATAATATATTAATAAATAAATCTTATATTTTTCAAATTTATCGAAATAAACCTGTGACATTTAAAAATCCAAATAAATTATTATGCGAGTGTAATTATTTTTTCAATGAGTAAAAAAGATAAATTTGCGAAATTATGATCACTAACGGCCAAAAATCATCGCAAATTACATAAACTGCCAAACATTTTTGCCCCCTCCCCCTTAAATCCGCTCCTACTTTAAACATACGTACAAAAAATCTTATAAAACAGTCTAAACATTTAGAATTATTTCATTTTCGATTTAACTAAATAGCTTTTCACATCTCAAGATCGTGTTAGATGCCGCTTGCATAGCAAATTCGTCCTCTCTTGCAGCTTGCAGAAAATTGACTAGATCAGCATAAGTTGCTCTTTGAAAAAGTTTATCAGCAATTTCTAAATAAGACTAATTTTCTAAAAATCTATAGTACAAATATTGCAAAGTCGAGAAATTAAATTCTTTTGAATTGCATTATTTAGATTTCATAATATCAATAATAATAATGATAAAAAAAATAATAATCACAACAATAATAATTACGACAATCATAATGAAAAAATTGTTCTACGAGTCAAGCAAGACTGTTCAGTTATTTTAAAGAATGCTACTCAAAATAAATAAAAAATATACGATTCTGTCAAATATGCAGCCCTATAATGCTAAGTTGCAGTACATACGCGTTATACATTGGATAATCGTGCATAAATTGGCATACAACAGTGACTCGCAGGCGTCGCGCAAGATATAATGTAGGTACATAAATATATATGTTTCTACTACATGGTAAAAATTGAATGGAGTTCTCCTTTGTTCTCATTTATTGTGATGAATATCTGAAAACAACTTTTTTAAATCCAACAATCATGCAATTTCCAACAAATCAAGGAGGCTAAATAGTAGAGTATTTTGTGTTTTCAGCTTATTTCTACGTACTTCTGAGTACGACTCTACACCGGATCCACTTTGATGATTCTTGTCGAACTTCCGTAATGTAGCTTTCCGCAGATCTTGCCAGCATTCATCACGAAATTTACTCCACGATTTTTCTGAATATTTCGTTAATCCTCGTGATATCGTTTCTCTTTGCACTTCTTTGCACGCTGCTTATTTGTCTTTATTCGTTAATTTTACAGAAAATGCCCAAAAATTACGTCTCTTCTTTCCTCAATTGCCTTAAACGCTACTTTTTCGCGCGTTTTATCGTTCGGTGGTTTTCGGCACGACATTTTTAGCGCAGTGTTTGCAAACACAATGACATTCCACCAAAAACAGCGTTTTCACGAGAGACGCGCGTGTGACACTCCATATTGCTTTAATCGTACCTTAACTCACGCGCAGCGCATTTTGAACAGATTTATGTTAATTAGACTTGGAAATTTTTATCCGAGCCCGACTTGGAAATTCCAAGTGCTTGGAAAGAGCAAAAAGACAGACACTTGGAAACTTGGAAAATGTACTTGGAGACTTGGAGAAAAAACGACATTTTTCCAAGTTGAAAAATGCTAATGACTTGGAACTTTTATTTGAGCAGATGAACTGACACTTGGAAACTTGGAAATTCCAAGTCTTGGAAACTTGGAACTTAGGACTTGGATTTCCAAGTGGAAATGAATTGGCCCCTGGGCTCGCCCGCCTATCCTTAAGCATAGGGTATGCTATATCATTAGCCTATCCTTAACCATTGTGCATCCTTCAGAGTTGTCTATCCTTAAACATGGGGTATCTTATAACATTGTGTCCAGGATGACACGCTTAACTACTATAGTCGATTATTACTGCAGGTTATGTTTATATAATAAATAGAGACCGGATTTTAGGTGCTAGCATCTGGACGCTCTATTTTGTGAAGATCTTTTCACAGTTTGAGCCCGTTTTGCACCTTATTTGACTCTGAAAACGTCTATACTTTTCACTGATTATCGACTGTTTGCATCTTATTGGCCGATGCTTTGAACCTATTTGGCCCACCTTTTGCACCTAAAAATCCGGTCCTCATAATAAACAAAAATTAACTTATTCGAGAAGTTTTAGGATTTTTATCATTTAAATTCTATTTTGTAGCTTTTTTGGAACAAATAACACAAAAACATTAATATTGTGAAACTCTGACACAATGTACCGGAAAATATTGAAGTTTTATAATCCTTTTAAGCTCAATTTTGAAGCATTATGAAGGTAAACAATGAATAAATTATATTTGGCGCAAAGCAGCAAAAATTTTTACATTATCCGTTTTGGCTCAATTTCCAGGTTTCTGAATATAAGCTGTTTGTCATGCTTGGCGGAAGGCGCCGTAACTTTTTGAAATTATCCTTTTACGCTAAATTTTGCAACCTTCTGAAAATAAGTAATGCAATAGTAAAGCGCTTAGAAGTTCTAACTTCTTGGCAACCTTTCAGGCTCAATTATGCATCTTTCTAAATTTGAGCAATATGAATTGTATCTGGCGAAAAGCGCTGGAATGAAAGGTAGTTTTGTCTTAAGACGTTCTACACTAACTGAGCCGGAAAACTTTGAAAAATATTTTTTCTGAAATTCAATATGGTCGAAGATAATCTTTTCTTGATATTTAAATTTTTTTCCATTGGCGTTCGGTTTACCCGGGTATACCTCAGTTCACGGCTACCCGTTGGGTACCCGAGTATTGAAATTTTTTCTGCCTGGGAATCCGGGTATACCCGGGTACCCAGGCAGGTACACGGTGTGCAGCTCTAGTAATAAGTAGATCTGACAATCAATATTACACTTAGCCATACAGCTACATGACAATAACAAAAAATCCACGTTTCTTGCGCTGCTAGCCAACTTTTGAAATAAATTTTCTTTTTATGCGTTTTTTAGATGCTATTCATACATGTACAGCATAAAAACATGGAGGAGGGTATCAGTTCAAAAACCTTTCCAAAATTCCCTTCCTTTAGGCTAAAAAACGTCTGTTACACGTCAATAACAATGTTTCTAGACGTTTTGGACAATCCTCGTTCTTTAGAGAACACTAAAAAATGAATAAATTTGAAAAAAATCGAGAAAATTGAACAAAGTTAGTAACAAAATGTGAATGTGGCCCGAACCGCCGAAAGTTTGAGACCTTTGAGCCAAAAGAGAGCTAAAAATACTTTCAAAAAAGCACACTTTCTACAATTTTCACAAAAAAATTATCAATTCGTGAGGGTCGCCAGCCATACGTGGGCAGCAAAAAATTCTGGAGGGGGCTGCAAGATTTTTTGAAAGTCAAAAAATGGCCTTAAAAATGGTGCTAGGGCAATAAAAACACCATTTTTCAACGTTTCTCATCAAGCACTATCCATTGGCATCAAAAAGTTGCGAAAAAAACGAAAAATTTTTCAAAAATTGAATTCAAGGGGGGGGGGGTATTTTAATTTCTGGGGGGGGGTATTTGGTTTCTGGGGGTGCATACCCCCCAAGCTCCCCACGCCCAGGTGTGGTCGCAGCCACAACTGGGCGTGGGGGAAGGGGGTTTGGAGGTATGCACCCCCTTCCCCCCGTGAAACTAAAATATCCCCCCCCCGCATAAATCAAAATAAGCCTCCCAGAATTTAATTTTTGAAATTTTTTTTGTTTTTTCGCAATTTTTGATGCCAATGGATAGTGTTCGATGAGGAGCGTCTAAAAATGATGTTTTTTCGCCAATCCATCATTTTTAAGGCTATTTTTTGAAATTTGAAAAATCTTGCAGCACACACCGCCCTCCCCCCAGAATTTTCTTGCTGCCCATGCATGGTCGCAGCTGTTTAGCGGGGGACAACAGCCAGCCATTCTGCGCTGGGGGTCTAACCCCTCAAGTGCACTCCCCAAAAGAAGAAGTATGGCGCTATTTCGCCATTTTCGATTAAATATATGAAAGCCATTTAACCTCTCTTTCTAAAATTCACCGACTCCTCCCTCCCATAATTCCAAGGCGTTATATTCCGATTGTACGCATTTATAGGTTTCATACAGCATTAAATCACTGAATTTCCCTTTTTCTGATAAAATAATCATTTTTTGACCCAAGCGACGTTGACTGTACGAGTAGTAATTGCAGGCAACGGTTCTATGGTCCCTCTGAACATGCTGATCACACAAGCGCGAACTCTACGGTTCACTACGAAGCAAACCACTGAATTGATCGTATGATGACCGATCCAAATCAAGTGCCAGATTATATAAGCGTAGGAATCGATTGCATTGCCAAAATTTATCATAATGATGTAGATCACACTCAAACCAGAGCCACAACTCACTGCCACACACTGAATGTACAATTGAACTTCGCGCGTCTTTGACTCCTTAAGTCACCATCGCCGAACTGATTCTCTTCGACGCAGTCTTCTTAATTCGCAAAGCGTAGCGCTGTTACATGTGGCTATAAATGTGTCAAACATTTGAAGAACAAAAATCGGATAATTAATTATCAATTAAAAATATGTCCAATATTCCCAAATGTAATGCATGTGAATCTGATCGCAACGGTCTGTTAGTGAAAAAAATGAAAAAATTTGCGCGTGTGATTTGAATAATTGATTCAACTTATCACATCTCTGACAGTATTTAGTAATTTTTGAGGAATATGATATAAACGTCCGTCAAAAAAATTTTTAAGCAGTGTATATAGCTCATGGCTTTTCGTCACATGCTCGTTTTATTAAAGTGTCTTTAGGTAAATCTTTGCCTCTATTTTGTGCATTACCTTAAATATGTGCGATTACTGAAAATTCGATAAGATCTCAAACTTTTACGATTAATTAAGCTAAAAAATGAATCTGATCTCTTACTGATCTCTATCTACAAGCATGCATATGCATCTATTCTGAAAGGGAATTTCTGTAGGTTTATCCAAATTTGCATAGGCCAAAATTCTAGCATTTTACCTCATATTGAATTTTGAGGTCAATAAACATTCAAAAGACAAAAATTGTTATTAGACAATCTAAAACATTATGTAGCCTCGAATAATTTGCAGTGAAAGTTAAAAGTGTTTCTAATAAGAGAATGATATGGTCATTAGTTTTGTAAATGTTGATTTTTTATCTTCATGATGTTCCTAAGTCAGGGTAAATGTTTTCTGGGCATAGATATATAGTCCATCAACCTTTTGTTCAAATCTACCGTATCACAATAATTATAAATCGACGTACTCAGTAGAATAAAGATGACAGTGTCGTGCGTAAAGTTATAAGCATTCATGTAATTGCCTACGGTGTTGGCACTGTAGGTCCAGGAGAATTTATCAAAGGACAGTGTGTAAACCGGGTCGGATAGAAGAAAGTATGGCATGACCAAGCAACCGTACACAACTCCAAATCGAAGCAACTGTTGTGACCATCAGGCTTTTGCTAAGTGAATTATTATTGGGATATTTGAACACCTTATATCGAGTAATTGATATCATGATCAGGTACCAACCGGTCTGGATAGTAAGACCAATCCAAGAGAATGCCAAAATATTTATCAAATGTCCGGCTGGACCGGCTGGCGAAACAAAGCCACAACCCTGTGCAAGGACCCAGAACCATTTGAGACAATAAGTCAACTACGCATAGATTAGCCGTGGTAATAGTAAACATGGGGTGCGAAATTCCACGTTTTGGCAGATAGCCAGAATGTGAATTACGTTGAGGCTGGATTCCAATGACTCCGGAACGCAATATAAGACGATCCTATCAAAAAGTTGTTTTGGGAACTTTGATTTAATGAGGCCAGTCCAAAATCGGATCTGTTGATATCCAGTACATTCATTTTCGCGGATACACAAATTTGAAAGCGAATATTAGGCTCGCTCGCTTCGGAATTTTTCTGCTGATTTATAAGAGTTTGGTCGAAATTTATACGGAAAGATTTCTATGGCAACAAAGTAGCAGACGAAAAATTCCAAAAAACGTTATTATTCTGAGATTAAAGCGAAATAACTCGATGTGGCCGCATAATTAAATATTTAAACTTCTTTCGTCTCGAATTTATAGTCTTTCCTGCGTAATGAGGTATGAAAGCAAGAGAGTGGTTGAGGGCGAAAAAAATTATAAGAAAAAATTTTCATAATATATGGAATATCTATACCACGAAATGCGAAGCATTTGCTGTTGGCTGATGACAGAATACGAGAATTATTGACTTTAGCGTGGCCGAGTTTGTATAAACCTAGCACATCTTACTTATAGACCGAATTTATCAATTAATAATGTAGCTAATTGACCGTGCTTCTGTCTGTGCATGTTAAAGTGAGTCGATAGCTGTGAAGAAATCACTTACTGCATTTGAAATGATTGAGCATTGTGTTCTATGATATGATTCCCATAATCATAGGTAGCGCGCGTTAGCGTACCTGCCAATATACTTGGGTACCCCAACATACGTCCCCCCACAGCTAGAACGGCACATATCTGAGAGGTGCGGTTTATTTTAAAAAGGTAGATAATAAAAAAACTTCGTGCTTCCATTTTTTTTCTTGCTTACACTCAATACCGAGCGCGTCGAGTGTGTAAAGTTTAAACCAAAAATTCAAATGATTTGCGTAGGGCCAATTTTTTTTAAAATGTTTTCCTAATCAGTAGGTTACGAATCTGGTCTTAAAATTTCTTTACACTCATTGGTTGCTGCCAAGGAATCTAAGTTAGACGGTTTTTTACTGTTTTCATGTGCACGAGCATATCTAACTCAGTTTTACATTCTATGCAGTCTGATTGGTGTCAAAAGGTAGACAGTTGTAAAATCCAGACTTTTTTATTTTTTTTAAAGTAATATTTTCAACTTTTAGAAGCGGTTTATTGTAAAGAGTCTGGGACAAGAAAATATTTTTCACCTGTTATATTCTCCACTTAGTAGACAGAACGTGGTAACTACCTTTAAAATGTGCCTCGTCCTAAGCGCTACACGTCATAATTTATTTTGTTTCTTTACAATCAATATTGCGTTATTAGTGCAGGTGTAAACTTTACACTAAAAAATTTTTTTCCGCTCAGAGCGTCGTTGATGATGACTTTTTTAATGTTCTCCGTAAGGTCAGAATTACGAATCTGACCTTAAAACTTTCCTACAGCCAAAGTTTGTCGAGGTATAAAGAAGTGAACTTTGAACTATACATCTATTTTCCAATGCCGATAGATAATTCCATATTGCATATTGTTTGATCAGATTTTTTTTATTTCAGAGGTTTTTTGACTGTCTTTAATAAATACTTATTTTTATTATCAAGAATGCACGATTCTTAAACTTCAGTTGGATGATGGATATTTTTCAATAATTGACTAAATATTAAAATCCGCCGATATGTCGAGTTGTGCACAGAGGCTGATGCATCCGTTCTCGCATGCGGGCTTACAAAAAGACTAATGGATCAAGGTGTGAAACAGGCTGTTTTCTTTATAAATAACAAGAAAGTAGAATTGTTCATCTCTAATACGGCTATTTAGAGCTTATAGTCTGTTTCACATAACTTTGTGTATAAATTTTAAGAACTTTCATCGACAGTAAGCCGAGGGTTACGATAATTATATATCAGACCAATGCTATAATCGCGATCTGTCAGCTTATTGTCGGAGATGGTTTCAAAATTTATGACCGAACTTTTGTGAAACAGACTATAGATAACGGTATATACCTAGGGGTAAACCAAAGCGATCAAACGCAAGATACGGATGAAAAATTTTAATCAACGTTTAAAAAGGTAGTAAATACGAGCGAGCAAGGCAGAAATCATGGAAATAATCATCTATTGATTGCATTTGTAATTATCAATACGGCATGGAAAAGAAACGTAGCTTAACGCAAAGTCAATCCAGCTACGGCAACCATATTATCAGCTAAACTGACCGAATTTGACCTCGACTAGACATCATAGTAAGCGAATTATACTCACGGCGTATATATATAGTAGACCAGAGATAACAAAGATCAGCGAATTGTAAAGAGCAATAGAAGTAGTAAGTGAATAAAAAAGCATACATTCGACCCCTGATGTCGTACTCTTTAAACGCTGTTTAAATTATTTTAAGGATGCATAATAAGCTGTTTACAATGACAAAATACATTGGTATGCCAATTTGCAGTGTAGATGAATACACGCGTTTAAAAAAATTTACTCGATTCAAACTATATTAAAAGAGAATATTACAATTATTCATTATACATTTACCGTACTGGGCTTTTGATCGTTTTTGCTGATCAAATTGTCGGAGCTTTCATTGATTGGCTTCGGGTTTTTTATTCAGTTAGCCCAATAAGGGATTTTGGAGAACATTCATTGAAGAATCGGCATCGGCATTCTCCTTTTTGTCATCGAATGGATCATGGCCATTGACCTTTCGTTTCTTGTTGCGCATTTTGACTGTTAGAAGCTTTCGAGCACATCTTTTTATAATTGTGCGGAGAAATGGAATGATTAAACTTCTCCTTTGAACGTTAAGGACAGAAGAAAATGGAGTTTTTGAAGAATAGGTGAATGATTTGTGCCATTCCGTAGAGCTGCTGTACTATTGCGCAAAACGATACTTTGTGTCACTAACAGGCGGAAAAAAATAATGAACGAACTATTCAAACTTATAGAGTTATTTTTCTTCAAACATCATATTTCGACATTCACCATTTTGAGCCACTAAGGAATTTTAGCAGTTTATCAAAGGTTTCGATTTTTACTAATTAATATTTTCTGCCATTTTCAAGGTTTTTGGATTATCTTAAAGTTCCAACTATTTGCAGATTCAAACAGTGGAATGCAGAATAACATGTACCCAACTTAGGTCGATCTTAGCATCTATACATCGACCTGAGCATCTATACATCGACCTGGCATCTATACGTTGACCTAAGCATCTATACTGACCTAAGGGAGCGACCTCGACCTAAGCAGCCGGAAACACTCAGATAAACTAAGCCTAAGCCTAAGCGTCATTCAAGCAGAAACTTGAATTTTCAAGCATTATCTAGACAGAAAGAACATGCAAAAATTTTTTTCAGTAAAATAAAAGTTATTTTTCGTAATCAGCGACCTTGAAAATGTCAGATACATATGTTTTCAGCCCAATTCGCCAAACATTTTTTGCAAACTGTAAAATACCTCACTTTAATGTCGCTAATCCTGAGTAATTCTATCTTCACCAATATTTAGTCCGCTTTTCATGAAATTTTTTTCCGCACTTTCTTTATGCATGTCCTCCTCATTTCAATAAATATTGTTCCTTTCCACGTACAGCTGCAAGTTTTCCGTTCACACCATATAGTAAAAGCCAAGAAAACAAACATAGGAAGAAAGACAATTTATGCAAAATCATACATTCGCTAGCTAAAATGACCAAAAGCTTATTGCTTGCACGTATTTAGATCATTCTAAAAATTTTAACCTAAAAAATTTGAAAATGAGCTGCAATCAATTCAAACCTAAGCCCGATTACACTATCTTAGCATCAAACCACGTGCAGATTAATGTCTGGCTCAACGGCTCAAACCCTGAAGTATTGAAATCGGAGTCAGAAAGCCCTTGAGTCTATTATTATTAGAAATCCCTGAGTCTTCTTTAAAAGGATAATGCTGATGTTAGGAACAATATTGTTTACCGCGTTCTTGTACTGCTGTCATTATTGTGGCATGTTACTGTATGTGTTTACTGACTGGATGTACTCAAGTCATGCTAATTAAAAGTGGGGTACTAGCAAAGAAAAATGCTCCGATGGAACAAAAAAGATGAATATACTTGGAATTGTGGATTATTAAGGATGTAAAAGGAGGGAACTAGGAAAAGCTACCTAAAGTCGCAAAATCTGATAAAAATCAGACTTTCTCTAGGCAACGCAAAAAATCGAAGTATATTCTGCGGCCAACAGATTAAAATAAATATTTAACCATAAATATGATTGAAAAGCAGCACGTTAGCTATGCAGTAGCTATGGGAAATGATATTGGAGAAGTGACAGTCTTTCTAAGCCAATTGAATAAAATAGCAAACATTTATGCTTCCAAGACAATTGAAGAAATTGTTGGTTTAAAACAGTAGGAAACGCGTAAGTTGACTTGAAACAGACTAAATCTAGGTACACTAGCATTCCTGTAACGGTTGTGTGCACTAATAAATCGGCTCCTGCTTTGCTTTGCTATGTTTACAATGCTTATAACAAAATAAAGCAACTTCAAATACAATACCACTCAGTTTTCTATCAATCAGGAGACGGAGCTAGTCAGCGTTGCTACTCGCCAACAATTTAAAAAATAAACATTATAGATTTCGTTTATACACTCTTATCTGAAACTTTGAAAATTATGTGTAAAAAAGACACTTTTTAGAGGCCGCAGAATATACTTCAGTTTTTAGCGTTGCTTAGAGAAAGTGTGATTTTTATCAGATTTTGCGACTTTAGGTAGCTTTTTCCTATTCCCCTCCTTTACATCCTTAATCATCCACAATTCCAAGTATATCTATCTTTTGTTCCATCGGAGCATTTTTCTTTGCTAGTTAGTACGGATGACCCCAAAAAGCTTTGCTAAAATCCAAGAATTCGCAAGTATCTTATGGTTTAAACGCAACAACTGTTTGTTGTTTAGCGCTAAATAGACATATAGGAGGGTCACTCTGAAAGTATTGCAAAGCAAAAAAACGAAAACTGCAATCACAATAATTTATTCATAACTTTTCAAAGTAACATCCCTTAGCATCAATACACTTTTTGCATTCGAGAAAACCACTTATCAAAACAATCTTGGAACGCTTCTTTTGACATTGACCCCCAAATGTCATTCATTGCCTTCATGGCTGCTGTTGGGCTTTCATATCTCTTTCCGCACCCAATTGTTTTTAAAAAATGGAAACAAGTGAAAATCACATGGGGCCAGGGCTGGACTGGGTAGGGTGCATGGCTAACCAATCGGACTCCAGCATCACGCAAAAATTCCGAAGTTCTGAACGGCAGTGTGAGCAGGAGCATTGTCATGATGAAGAAGGATGCCATGCAGTTCTGACTTCGGGCGCTGTTTTCTCAATTCCTTGAAAACTTTCTGGCAAAACAAATTTCAGTATACCATTGGGCATTGACCGTCTTTTGTTCCACTAAAGGAACAGCAGCTACCATGCCGGCCTTTGCGGAAAAAAATTGCAACCATTTGCGTTTTTGCAGTGCTTTTGGCCCTGGTTCACTTTGGCAGGGGGCTCTTCATCCTCAAACAACCCAGACGGTGGACTGATTCTTTGTCTCAGGGTCGTAACTATAAATCCATGTTTCATCTCCAGTTACAATTTCCCAGACAAGTTTTGATCGGCCGCAGTTGAATTTTGCGAGCATCTAACGGGCACCAATGAACTTCGTTGGTCTTTTTTGGGCATCTGTGAGCAAGTGGGGTCATCCAACGACTAGCAATTTTCCTAACAGCCAGATGATCGTGCAAAATAGAATTCGTTGCTGCTGATCCAATCTGCAATTCTTCCTGAATTTCACGATAAGTGATATTTCGCTGGGACATAATTAATTCGGACACACGGCGAACGTTTTTGTGGTGTGGCTACCTCAGCTGGTCGACCTGGTTTCTGTTCATCTTCAAAGGACTTGCCGGCCCCGCCCAAACTCCTTGTACCATCTATCAACTGTGGCAGCCGAAGGGGCTTCCTGTCCAAAGGCTGTATCCAAACTTTCATGGCATTGGTGATAATCTAACCCTTTTTTGAAATCGTAATAAATCATGACCCGAAAATCTCGCCGAGACAGCTCCATGAGCAATTGTTGAAAATCAAATATAGTCACAACGAAAACAACAAATATTTCAATAACGGAAAAGGCTGAGGCAAGGCAAGCTTTGGCAAATCCTAATGAATAATGTAAGGCTATCTGCACCTAAAAAATCAAAGTTTAAACTTTAATACAGCCTGAGCTTCTCATTACTTTCAGAGCAACCCTAGAATTTTCTGTTCAATTTTATAAAATTATTCTAGTTAAATGTTCTAGAAAAGGAAGTGATGGATGTAAACGTATTATCAGGGAAGTTTTTTTTAGGGTTTTAGAGCTGACACTTCTCCTCCAGATTCCACTCGCCATACGACGAGTTCAGTGATGAAGTATAGCGAATGAGCTGCTATCAGCAGCCGGTATCACACATGTGAACGCACCTTGGATCCAAAAACCTGCCGCAGGCCCATTTAATGTTTGAGATCTTTTATGTTTTTCGCAATTTTGTGATGCATCAGACATCAACTCACATATGCCATGCACTGGCAGCAACCGAGATCTGAAGGGGTTATCTGTGTGGTGCAAAGTGTGTCAAATTGCTCGATTCTGGAAGTGTCAATCGATTTGCGGGGAGCGGGGTGTGGTGGTCTATCGGATTTTGGGATCTGCACCCCTCTTCCCCCAAGTGTATGTTTAATTAGGACGTGCTAAGCCTTTATCCTTCCAAGTCTTATCAGCTCATCGAATTACTTTGATCGACGGAGTTTTGACTTTCTTTGTTCGCGATCTAAATATATACTTTAATTAATTGACAACCAAAGAATGATGCATTTCAGATGCTATCTATTTTTGTTGCTTATCTTAAAAATTGAATAAACGCATCCGTACATGGGAATCCTTGAGAGTCACGCCAAGAATTATAAAAAAGGGCCTTTTCAGGGCTAAAAAGAATAGGTACACGTCTAAAACACTGTTTTTCATGTTTTCCTTCTAAACCTAAAAACCAAAAATTTCAAAAAATTAGAAAAAAATCGAGTTAATTGGATGCATATGAAATTTTGTGACTTCTGAGTCAAAAATGAGCCAAAAAGGCTTAAAAGACACACGTTTTACAATTTCACGAAAAAATTGACAATTCTGTGGAAGGGCCGCAGCCTGGTCAGTTGCCAGTTCTGGAAGAGGTAACCGCTCTCCTCTTCGTCCCAAACACTCCTCACCAAGAACACGCGAATGCATCATATCGTTGACCGGAGTGTTTGCACAAGCACTGCCAAGCAACTTTTTTTTCGAAATAATTCAAACAATGTATAAAAAACTGAGACGTTGCCTATACATGTACAGCATGGGAATTTGGGAATTCTGGGGGAGAGGGTCAGGCCCAAAATTTTTTTAAAATGTGCTTTTTTGAGGCGAATCACGATGGGTACAAGTCAAAAATACTGTCTTTTTTTTCCTTTTCAGACAATGCATTCATTCTTTCTAGAATATAAAAAACGAAAAAGAAATCTGGAAAAAAATTGAAAAAATTATGTGTAAATTGAATAATACATAGTCAAAAAATGTGCATATGGCGCCGCGAAGCTACGAAAATTTGAGATTTTTAAGCCACAAATGAGCTAAAAAGCGTCTAAAAAGACACAATTTTCACAATTTAAACGAATTTGTACAAAAAATCCGACAATTATGGTGGGTCACAGACATTTTGCGGAGCGGGGGGGGATCAGTTGCCATCCTGGGGGTTCCGACCCCTTCCCCCAGAACACGTATAGACGTACCTACTTTTCAGAAGAATAACCCTTTCTATTACGATTCAATTTTAAGTCAACATCACATGAAATTATTTATATGTAACAACTCGAAATTTTCTGGTTGGAGTCTCCGGCCATTTTTAGATGAGGTGAGGGGGTTAATGACCTTCATTTTTCAGCCAAAAACGGCTAAAATGACACCCCTAAAAATAGCCAAAAAACGCAAGTTTTTGTTTAAAAAATTGAAGGGGGTCGAAAATATTTCGGCTCTGCGGGGATGGGGGACAAACAACTTGGTGGAGGATCTCCTCATCTCCGACGTTACTTGTCTGTTTTTAGTTGGGTGGCTTAAAGCTGTAGTATTTGCGTAGACTTACGGCCTAAATTTTTTATTATTTCAAGATTTTTTATTTTCGGGTAAAATCTATGCGAAATAGATTTTTGCGATCAAGATTGGCACGGAGATTGATAAAGCTCTCAAGTAACCTTTGTTGGCCTATGCTGCCCGCACACATAGAAAACTTTTTCGATCGTAGTTGCAGCAGAAGAGATTTTTAATAAATACATGATTAACTTTTACATATGTGAAAAACAACAAAAAAAATTAGGATGCATGCAAACGTCGAAACACTCTGCAAAAGATCAAAATTAAAGAGCCGCAGTAATCCTAGAAGTAGCTTTTGAAGAATTTACATATTTTGCAACCTGAAAATGAAGATAACTATGTCAAAACAGTTCGCGGAGGAGCTTAAGAAGCACAAATCACATGCGTAATTCATAAGAATGCATATGAAACGCTGCAGGTGCTGCTTATCATAGGATTTTGAGGCAGCCATATTCCGGGGGTACAATATTTTTCAAAGGTCAAAACATGAGCGCTTGAAAGGTATGTTCGCCGGCAAAAAACACCATTTTTCAACGCGTTTCTTATCGAGCGCTATCCATTGGCATCAAAAAATTGCGAGAAAAGCAAAAAAAATTTCAAAAATTAAATTTGGGGGGAGGAGTGTATTTTGGTTTCTGGGAGGCATTTTGGTTTCTGGGAGGTAAGTTTTACTTTCTAAGGACGGGTGCATACCCCAACCCCCATGCCCAAGTATGCTGCTTATTTTAAAAATACTAGGTTTGAATAAATTTCAAGAAAATTAAGCGCTCTCTATTTTTTGTGCTCAGATTTATGCAGCATTTTTATGTGTTCGCTGAGGCACATAGACGTTGGGAGTTTAGAAGGACAATAGGTACAAAGGACTCCAAAAGTCAAATTTTCGATTTTTTTCGTTTTTCCACGATTTTTGTGATGCAAATAGATAGCATTGTTCAAAAATAATTATTCACCAGGAAAATCGTATTTGGTTACAGATCAGATTTTTAAGCTGGTTCTAAAAATGTTATAGCACGTCAAATTTCTAAGGTATTTGCATATTAAAATTTACACAAATTAGGACTTTTGTCAATGTACTCGAAACCATAGGTGAGCAGCACCAAAATTCTAGGGGGGGGTTGGGGTTTACAAGGGTTTTTCAAAGATCAGGTCAGAAAAATGGTGATATAACGAAAAAACACAATTTTTAAACCTTTGTCATCGAGCATTATCCAGTGGCATCAAAAAATTGCAGAAAAAACCGGAAAAAATTTTCAAAAATTGAATTATGGAAGGGAGGTATTTTAGTTTCTGGGGCGGTATTCGGCCGTCAGGAAGGTGTCTTACCCCCCACGCCCACTGTGCTCGTAACTACGCTATCCAAACAGCCAAAATAATGCTTGTTGAAGTTAATACTATAAATTTCAGTATTATATCCTGAAGGAATTATGCAGTAAAATATTATATTATTTTCTTTGAGGACCATTTTGTTCTTTGTATTTTGACTTTTAGAGGCAACAGAGTCATAATTTTCATTTATGTGAAATGCAAATACCTCAAAAATTAAACGCTGATCCTATATCTGAAGAAGACGCTTTGTCACCCCTTAGAAGGAAAACAGCAATGAGGAAGTGATTGATGGCGTGCATATGAAGTAAATTTGTTATAGTCGTATTTACCTGATCGTGGGACTAGTTGGACTGGTGAGATTATTGGTGCGTCAGCTGGAATGGTTAGGACTATTGGATTCTGTGTGGAACTATCCGGACTCGTGCATGATGAGACTTCAAGATTACGATTTTCTATAGTTATCTACTTCATCAAACCGCTGTTCTAATCTGCATTTGGAAGTTGTCTGCATGCCTATATGTGTCTGGAAATAAAACGTTGTTTGTCCACATATTCCTCCGAAATTATGTCTTCAGGGATATTCCAGGTCTCTAATTATAGACTGATCGTTAGAATTACTATCGAGCTCTTGAAACCACGGGCATATGAAAAATTTTCGAACGATATTAAGAACGCAGATACCGTAAATCGACTGTTTGGTACTCTAGGTATGCTCTCTATTTTATGTGAATTATTTGAAGAAGGTAAAGTATAACTTTTTCTTGCAAATGCTTAAAATAGTATATTATGTATTTTTCGTTTAAATTTCAGCTTATTATTATAACAGGTACTTTATTAGCAACCAGTTAGAGCGGTCTGTAGAATTTTGAAAATTAATTGATTGGTTCTTGGGATATTGTCAGTCAAATCTGATCGTCAATATGTTATAGTTAACTTTCACAATTACTATTTATTAAGAGCTAATTCGAGTGTTTCTTCTCGAATTTACCATTAAAACTGTACAATCTGACGTCATAAAACGGTAAAAAATTCGAATTTTCTGAAATTGCTTGAATACTTTTAATCAGTTTGAGACGTAGGCACTTCTATTTGCTCTTTCAATGTGAATCAGTGGGCATTTGATTGTAAATATAAAGGCGGGAGGAAATTTGTTTTGATTGTATGGTTTGTCTTAGATAAGCTCTTAGTTTTCTACTGAAAATTTTCGCAGCCTTAAACTAACGTCTTATAAGTAAACGTGGATCGGTCCAACGTATTATAGAAAATTATTTATTTACAACAGATAAAAAGTTTTAAGCGGAAATTGCATTAATTGCGACACACTCTGTAGATACACAGTTATATTTGTACATAGCAAAGAAAAATGCTTTGATGGTGCAAAAAAGACCAAATATTGGTACCCGGAATACCGGATTATTAAAGACGTAAA
>JAVLUZ010000275.1:57744-85775 GCA_036768485.1 Mermis nigrescens
AATTTTATTTTGGGAAACTAGTGGACACCACACCTGGGCGTGGGGGGTTTGGGGGGAGGTATGCACCCCCCAGAAACCAAAATACCCCCCAGAAACCAAAATAACCCCCAGAAATCAAAATACCCCCCAGAATTCAATTTTTGAAATTTTTTTTTCGTTTTTTCGCAATTTTTTGATGCTAATGGATAGTGCTTGATGAGAAACGTCGAAAAATGGTGTTTTTATTGCCATACCACCATTTTTAGGGATATTTTTTGACCTTCGAAAAATCTTGCACCCCCCAGAATTTTCTTGCTGCCCACGGCCACCCTGTAATAAAATTCAACTGACCTAAAGTTTAACATTTGCTGTTGTAACAACTTTCCACTAAACTAATTTCGCTTTTTGTGTTTACAGGAAAAACTATCGGTGTTGGACTTGCTAAACTGCAACCAAAACTAAAACGAAAAGCCCGCTTAGCAATGCTACAAATATTGAACAACGCTGAAGATGAGCAGGAAAATGAATTTCAGCAAGGAGTGACGAGAAATTTTGGTGCAATTGAACCGGTTCAAAACATCGTTCATCAAGATATTAGCAACCCGTGCCACTTCACGACGTCTTCTATGGCAAACAATTTTTCGCCCCCAAGTGAACGTGGGGTCGGAAATATTTTTTCAACAATTGGTATGTACAATCACAGTTGATAAATGCTTTTGTCTGCGTTAAACTTCTGTTCTTATGCAAGGTGTGCTTGTTTTTGAGTATTTTTTTTGTAAATTGATCGCAGACCAAAAGTTTTTTGATAAAAGTTGACATTTTTTGTCAGGTGTACAGATTTTACGTGTTTACAAATTTTAAATGAAAAAGTTTAACTATCTCACATGAAAAGTGTAAATGGATCCTGTAAAAAAGAACATTATAGCCAAAGTATAGTACACTATGCTTATCAACACAAGTTGTCTTTATTTTGACGCTTCATTACATTTTTTCGAACTTCACCTTAAATGTAAAGTACTTTCGATTTATGCACGCAATGTAAACAATATAAAATTTGAACAGAAAGTAATAATTATTCACCGCGACGAATAACATTTTCCTGCCACGGCAAGGAACCTTGCGCTGAATTGAAATATGTTACAAAATTGTCTCGTACTTCACGCGCATCGTTTTTATAATTTGGTGCATGAAAAGTTATATCACGAAAAACATTAGCACCAGCAATTTGACGCCATTCGCCCTCTTGAGTATTTCCAATAGAATCCTCATAATCGACCATGGAGAGCGGCGAATAACGAGCTGTAGGCGGATTCGTACTGTCGGTTTTCTTCAAAAAATTGTGCAAACATACGGCGGCTTTAATTATTTTGTCGACCGTTTCGGGATGTCCTTAAAGTATTGTATTTTTAGTCGGCTCTTCCCTTAAGAAATTCTACGTCGATCGCCCCCCCTTCTTAAGAAAAAGTGCATTTTTACGCTTTTTGTGATGTTTTGGCGACTTTACAATTATTTTTGAAACCAGAAATTAAAAAAATTTTTTTAAACAGCATCAAAATGTACAAATTTTTCTTCTTTTTCAAATGGACACATTAAAAATGGATAGAAGAAGCACGTAGTTTCTGCATAAAGCACAAAAGATTTTTGAAAATTCGGTATTTTTATATGAAACATTAAAATACATGAAGGCGGAAAATTAGAAATTTATGTGATTTTTACAACAAAACTTGGAAAGTTTAAAATGCTCTTCAGTTAATTTGCATAGGTATGGCTGCGTATTTTTGACTTGTAGCGCCAGATGTTTTCAAAGTGTGCGCTACTTTCCACTTGTTATAAGCAGAAAACCGTATGGAACAAAATCGGTTCAGAATTTTTTGGCGCGAAGCGCCGAAAATTTTGGAAATTTACGCCTAGTAAAGTGAGCTGAAAGTGCACATGAAAGCAGTCTTATCTTTTTAACTGATGGCCCAAGAAACTTGGGAATGAGAGCCATTTTTCAAACTATCGAGCTGGAAATGGAACTTCAGTCAGATATTTTGGGCGCAAAAAATTGGGAATTGTGGCAATTTTAATGCCAAAAAGACTTTTAAAACTTATACTTTGTCTATAGCAATTTCAGGAACTTCGAAAATTTATGAGATTTTGGTGCAGATGTAGTAAAAATGAATGTTTGGCCCAAATTAAGCGCTGGAATTCTGTTGGCATTAAACACTTTTCTTCAAAATTATTTGAAAAATTATCAAGTCATGTGCAATAGCCGAAAAATTGTGCGCAAAGTAAGCAAAACCAAGCTGATGCATAAAAAAGACTTAATTATGAAGCGAAATTTTCAATTTTAGATTCCATTTTGCCTTGAGAATGTTTGAAAATGAAGGAAAATACATTATTTTCTTCCCTTTCTATCTCATTTTGGGGGGAAGCAGCCGCCCCCCCACCCCCCTAAATCAGCCAGTGATTTTTTTCCTAATTACAGACGAAAATTTCACAAATTACAAATAACGCCAAAAATTCTAGTATTTACAAGTTTTTAAACCAAACGTTTAAATTTTCAAACTCACCTTCAATTCTGTGGTTAAAAATTCGCCAACGGGCGGCCATTATTCCGAAGGCATTTTCAACGATTCGCCTGGCCCGACAATGTCGATAGTTATAAATTCGTCGCTGCTCATCTAATTCACGTCCAGGAAACGGGCGCATTAAAGTGACGCGTAGGGGAAACGCTTCGTCAGCAACAAAAACATAAGGCGATTTTGTATTCGTTCCAGGTAAGAAGGTAGGCTCTGGAAGATTCAGCTGGCGATTGATCAGCGCCTTGCCAAAAGCCGATTTGCTGAAAATCCCGCCGTCCGACTGACTGCCATAGGCTCCAATATCAACCAGTGTAAAGCAATAATTGGCATCAACGACGGCCATCAAGACAATCGAATGTGTACCTTTGTAGTTGAAAAATTGACTGCCTGCATTTTTCGGAGCCTAAAAAATGTGGAGTATAGAACTATGATGACGTATATACATATGATGTAAAATGAAAAAAATGAGTATAGACCATACGTGGGCAGCAAGAAAATTCTGGGGGTGCAAGATTTTTTGAAGGTCAAAAATGGCCATAAAGTTGGTGGTATGGTGTAAAAAACCATTTTTCGACGTTTCTCATCTAGCACTATCCACTGGCATCAGACAATTGCGAAAAAAACGAGAAAAATTTTCAAAAATTGAATTCTGGGGGTATTTTGATTTCTGGGGGTGCATACCTCCAAACCCCCACGCCCAGGTGTGGTATAGACATATGATGTAAAATGACGTGCTCCCATTTTGATAACATCATGGCATTGCAAACTAAACTGCTTATGAAATCTTTATATCAATGCTAAGCATGTGTATAATGTACAAAAGTCATATTCATAGGTTCACTGCGACCAAATTCTGGGGGGAGTCAGACTAAAGATTTTTCCGTAAAATTCCCAAAAATGGTCATTTTTGCGATTTTCCATAAACTTGATCGATTTTTTACCAAAACATTGCCATTTTTTTGTCAAAAACTTGCCGTTTTTTAGCCATCATAACTCGAGTTCACCCAATTCTTGAGGGGGAGGGGGTCAGCACCATACATGATCTTGGGCGGGGGTTTGGGGGATTTCACCCCCCCCCCGCTGAATCATTTTTCACCCCCCGCAAAAATTTTTCACCCCCCACCCCAGAATTGGCGATTTTTCAAAAGTTTCCTAAACTTTCACCCCCAAGAATTCCCATGCTGTGTATGTATGGTCAGCACCCCCTACACATGCTTGCATGGTCATACTGCATTTTTGATGCCTACTTTTATTAAAACGTGTTTTCCGTCAATTGCTCCAACACACAAGGGGTAATTCCACAGGCGCCAAAACTCATCTGCAATCGATTTCCATTCGTTTTCAGTCGGGACAGCTAAATATTCAGGTTGTAATGCTACCCATATTGCTTCGCACGTTTCCCTAAAAATTGCATTCACAGTTGATCTTCCCATTCGGTAGGCGAAAGCCAAGCTTTGCTGGGAATCACCAGTTGCTAAAAGGCTGTAAAAATATTGACACATTACAACAAATTGTAGTCGTTTCATTATTTTTCTTCAGTTTTTATTTCACTACACAGCTACAAAAGTGAGCCAAAAACAGAGTCAAAAAGTCAAAAGAGCCCCCTACAGAGTCAAAAAGTGCCTTTCCTCCTTCCCCCTACCCCCAGGTTGGAATATCTTCATTTTCTGTCATTTTGAGCCACTTTTTGGCCATTTCCGGACCCATTGATCCGTCCGTCATCTTGGAAACAAAAAAATCTTTTAGTTAAACAAAAGAACCCTTTTGTGGACTCTCCAGCTTGAATTTAGTTGCAGTTTTGCATGTATGAACTCAAGATTTGAAAAATTTTCCACGTTCCGCTCGTTTTTTCCACCTTTTTTTCCAAAATTTATCACTTTTGCCCAGGTATGTTTTTGACCTAAAACTTCGTTTTCTTGGGTCAATTTTTATGCCATCACTCTAAAACTTCGTGTTTCAACGAATCTCAGCAACTTCTGTCAACCAGAAACGAAGTTTTTTTTCAACTAATAATAATTCAAAAAACGACCATGTCATGAAAAAATGGTACAAAAAGGCAAAGAAACTTTGGTCTAAGTAGCCGGAAAAATATTTAAAAAATATGCTCTTTACCGTAGAGTCAAAGCCAGTCTTTCCGCAGGTGCAATTGGAAGTCTATGCGTGGCATTCTTTCCTATTGTAATTTTAATGCGATTTAACAAATCGAAAAATCGCGCAGGCACCATCCGGAAATATTTAAAATACCATTCCGGATCTTTTTCTTCTAACTCCATAATTAGCGTATGAAATTGCCCAGTAAAAAATCTTTTTTCATTCACTGGTCGAATATACCACCGCCGCTTTGTTTTTTTCGCCTTCTATGACAAAATAATAATAGCATTAAATTTTCGTCCATGCTAGTGTGAAATTCTAGAGTCAATAAATTTTTTCCTGCCGCGCAGTGCCGCGTGGAAGTATAGCAGCACAACCCATGTCACGCGGCGCCGCGTGGCGCCGCGTTGGAAGTATAGCAGCTATTTGCCACGCGGCACCACGCGGCGCCACGCGCGCCGCGCGGCGCGCATGGCGAAGTATAGCAGGGCCTTAAGAGGAAACTGAATAAGGCACATGCATGTTAAGACATATTTTCGCATAAAATCTAATGATTCTATGTATTAAGTGGCTTTAAGTGCTTCAGATATACTGGAAAAATCTTGGTATTTTAGACCTTTGCAGATCGAATTTTGTAAATCATGCAAAAATTTGTTTAATGATTACCTCATGTGCAGGATCCTAAAAATTGGAATAAGCAGCATGCGCTAATTTCTTTAAGTTCTGTAGATATGCAAGGACAGACTCAGAGGGATTTTGCTTCCTATCATATATAATTTGCTGGTGAACATCACAATCACAATTTTCTGGGAAGCATGCTTTAAGCGCATCTATAAATTCAGTATAGGTTTGTGGGGGTACATTCAGCTGTTTGATCTGTTTAAAGGGACTAAAGCATCTTCAGCCAAATTAGCTTCCAAAATGTGATTTTGAATGCCTCATCTTGATCAGTAATACCTTGCAAAATTGAGAAATTTTCCAATTTTTCGATCCATTCTGTAAGAGATTCGCCAAAAGTTGTAGAAAATTGATGTGGAGGGCGTAAAAATGAAAATGGGTCAGCACTGAGGTGGGGCGTTCTAGCCTGTCCTTTGGGGAGGCCCCCAGATTTTCCACCTTTAAGTCAATTGCAATAATCGTTTGTCTTAATGGATTTATAACAATTTGTAAAGCATTTTTAATCGTACCATCAGGAATATCTGCATTTGTCAGCATTTTTGACTTCCTTTTGCTTGTTGCACTTGATTTAGCTTTTTCGACTATATTGAGAAACTCTTGACTCAAAGTCTTTTTCAAACTAGAGTCAGAATTAGAATCTGAATTCGCCACCTTTTAAAATTTAGGAAAAGACGTTAATTTTAAATGACGTTTAGTTAAAAAATGGGCTCACCTTTTTCTAAGTCTCCCCACTTGTGACTGTTTGGATTGCATAATGGATAATGGCTTAAGAATGAGAACAAATAAAGCGTGTACAACTCTTTGCCTTAGTAAGAATAGCGGATACAATATACATATTTACTTTGCCATCAATTTCACCATATAGTAGATTAGGTGTTTGATACTTCACAAATAATGATTGATTTAAGATACTGTGTTGCCGACTTTGGACCTAATTCTGTGCTTTGCAAATAAATGGCTCCTTAGCTATCAGTGATAAAGTACTTTCACATGTTATCGTACTATAGGCTTTGATGATACCGTCTGATCTTTTAATCTGGTTAATTACGTGAAATTTGCTGTTACAGCGACTGATTGTGCATCTGGATCAAATGGTTGGGTTTATGACACTTTCTTCCCTTCAAGAGTCAGGGTAAATCATCTGACTTAAATGATCAGGTTTATTGCGCCTGCTGATTTACTCAAGACATTCTTTGCTCTGTCTTGAGTAAATGATAAGTACTTAGAAGACAAAAGGCTCAGAGAGAGAGAGACTTTTGCTCGGTCATCTGTGTTCGCATTTTTTAATTAAACAATGGACAATTTCACACTATCAGCGCTACTTTTATAGGACAAAAATGGCAGTCTCATTATAGAGAAGACGTGTTTGATATGTGACAGGATAACATTATTATCAGATAATCTGTGGGCGACATTGAGTACCTAACTAAGTATGATGAACTACTTTTTGCCTTGGGGCATAATTGAATGTGCAGATGAGTTAAGTTTGGTAATCAGATTAGACTTGAATGACATTACTAATTATGAAAACAAAATTGATACTTTGTGAGTAATGCTATACTATTATGTATAATAAAAGATAAACGAAATTTGGTTATGTACATTTTAAAATACCTTTCCTGTGTGACATTAAATAAGATACATGCGTACAGTAACATGCCAAACTATGTACATATATTTGTGCAAAAAAAGCTGTGCTTCAAAATTATTTATACCTATGCGTATTTCCTTACTACATTGTGCATGTCAGAGCTTTGTAAAGTATGTACCTATAGTCCGTTTCACATAACTTTGTGCATAAATTCTAAGAATTTTCATCAACAGTAAGCTGAGGGTTACAATAATTATATATTAGATCAATGCTATAGTTGCAATCTGTCAGCTTATTGATAGAGATAGTTTTAAAATTTATGACCAAACTAGCGTAAAACAGACTATACCTACATAGTTGTTCTCATCTTCATTTAAAAAATCGAAAATATTTTGAAAAAACATTTAAAATTGAAATTTCAATACAAATGTCAAACTTATTACATTTAAAAAAAATAATATACCATGTAAAACCAATTTTTAACCCTAAAATTTAGTAAAATTTTTAAATTAAAGTTTTCAAATTACTCAGAACATTTTTTGAGGGATCATAGAATTAAGCTAACACTAAATTTCAGCGAAGAGCTCCCTTATTTCGAACTAGTGTTAGAAATTGAAAAATATTGCTCAACTGATTTCATAATTTAAATCACAATTGTGCTTTTTTATTTATACCTGGAAGGTTAGGTTGAAAATGACATAAATAAATTTTAGATTAAATAAATCTCCATTTTAACATAAGCGTGAGCTTTAATTTTTATCAATTTATTTTTGCAAGAGAAGCTTTGCTTTATTATATTCCTTTTAATTAAACATCTTCCTGGATTTCCAAATGTCAAAAAAACAAGTCAAGTCATGAATCTTTTTCTAGCAAGAACGTTTTGAAGCTGCATGTGGAAAAACCTCTTTAGGTCTTAATTGTTATAGAAACAGATGAGTGCAAGGTCATGCTATTGCCAATAAAGATGAGCATAAATTAGGCGCATGCATTGATTAGGTATACCTACTTCGATACTTCGATTTGCTTGTTCTCTCAAAGTTCGAGTAACTTTGTCAAACTTTAATTTACGCCTGCTTGAACTTCGACTAAAGATCCATAGAACTTCGATTTACGTCTACTTGAAGTTTGTCAAGAATCTGTAGAACTTTGATTAGTAATCTATCAAAGTTTGACAAACTTTGATGTCGAAGTTCCCTTCATGTATACTGAAACTTCGTCAAAGTTCTATATAGAGCCATGAATTAATACATGATGCCTATGACTGTTGGCGTCTAGTGACGCGTCTTAGTTGGGCAGAATGGATGCTAAAACTAGGCGCCAATTATTGGTCTGATTCAATTTGAAAAGTCTATTTAGATTGAGAGCATAAAGAATGTTAGTCAAATATTAGAGTTTTTACAGTTTGTTTATAAAATTGCAATTCATTACACTCTTCTCCTTACGCTAATCAGTGTCCTCTCTGGAATTGGGTCTCTGTGTGTATAAAACATAATAAACCAATTTAATGTTGACAAAAAGAAAATTACGATCACAAATCAGTCAGAAACTTTTGAAGTGTTTCCCCGCCAGTTACCACCATTTTTTGAATTTACAGTGCAGACATGAATAAAGCAATATGTTTCAACATTTTTTCAAACAAACAATTCTCATTCTTGTTACGTTTTCACTGCATAAATTCACATAGATAACATGATTGAACCCTTCAAAGTAAGATAATTGAACCTTTCAGAAGATCAGCTAAAAAAGGTGGCGAGAAAATTGTTCAAAAGGTCCATCAGTCATTTTAGTTGCCATCTTTTCAACTCTTTGGGCGCTGTTTTTTGGGTCTTTATTTCGGATCTTATAGTCCATTATTGTGAGTATGTGAGTATTCTTTTGTGCTGCATTTCAAATTGGACAGAAATTAAGCATGCAGTGCATTGATTGATAGAATTAGTGATATTCCAGAGTCTAGTTGCAATTGCAGCATCCATCGAAGTTTTTATAAAAGTCAACCTGGATTATGTTAATGAGTTGAGAAAAGTTGTTTTAACAACATCAGCCAAAGTCTTTGGGATGTGGGGGTTGGATTCAAGTAGATAGGCCACTTGTTTGAATGTGCAGTCTTTTGGTATATATAAGCAAGAAAAGTGGTCGGAAAATCAATATCATCTTTTTAATCAATTATTGGTAACTGACAATGGGATTCTGGGTTGCCTTTCTGTCTTTCCATTAATGATGGCTTTTTCCACTGCGTTTGAAGTTGTGGACATTTTGATGGTTTCAAAGGAGTCAATTGATGAACATCTTGAGCACATGAGGGTTGTTTTAAACATATAAAGAATGGGGAAGCAGATAAGGCGAAAGTACCATTTAGTTTATCACATGAGTCATAAGGAACTAATTAATGCTAACTTTGGTAAGTTTAACATTTCATAAGGGATGAGGGTGCATAGTGTATAAAATCTTGAATTAGTTTCTATAAAGTGGAAATAATCAAAAAATTGGAATCGTTCTAACCTGTCCTTACTTATAGCTTTTATTTTCTATCCTGGTTTCAAATTGTCAACTTCATGCCTCAGCTTTTTTGCAATGCAACTGTAGGTCTGAATACCAAATTTTGCAAAGCAAATCAGTTTGGGGACGTTTTGGATATTGATTTCAGATTATATTCTCAGTTTTAGCTTGGTTGCTGATCACTCAGTGTATTGTTGCTCATTAAACTATAAACAATATTGTCATTAAGTTTTTGATAAATTTTGTACAAAAGGAGTAAAAGTCTAGTTGGCATACAGAAGATGGGTTTTTGGGTAATATACGCTAATTTAAGTCAATTACTCTGCATAGGCATGATGATTCACTTCTTAAAGTGTGAATTATCTGTATGAGAAGAAATAGTGTCCAACTTATAGGTTACTTCCCCTTCTCCTTTGATGGTGTAGTTTCTGGGTTGGTCAGGAGCTCCTTACCTCCCTATGATTTTGTCATTTAGATTTGCCATAAAAAGTTTAGTGTGATTAAAGTATGTAGTCCTAAGTTCTTTTTTCCATCTAGTGATTCAAAATATGATTTGGGGTTTTCACAGATTTTATCCTGTAAGGTTCATTCCACTGGTGCATAGGTGTATGGGTTTAGCCCTGGGGTGAACTAGGGTTGGAGATCATGTTACTGATCTCCAATTTCGTAATCTGCATCTTTAACCCTCCGTTTTAGTATCATGTTCCTGCAGTCAAAGTGCACCATTATGTCAGAATTATAAAAAAAACATTAGATACACCATTTTTGTAGAATATATAGCGTACACAGATTATGCATGCTGTAGCGCAAACATTACTTGACTGGTTTCAGACCAAATATTTTAAGAAACTTGCTGTGGAGAAGAGAACAATCAATATTAGATACCTAATAATTTTTATTTTGCTCTATATTTATATCCTGACAAATGAGCTGAGCTGAGACTGGCACACACCTGTATAGAAGCATGCATTATTTTGATTGATAATGGATAGCATTCATCCTCCCAAAATCTTTATTTATAATACTGAAACAAATTATTTACACACCAACTTATGGTAATTCTATATTTCATTAGCCTGACATTGTATACATATTGAAATTACCTACATGCCTAGGACTTTTGTCCTGATAAGAAAAATCAGGTGTTTGCACTGTTTGCAAGAATAAAAAATTAGTTCGCAAAATATTCTGGACAGTAAGGAAAGAGCTCATGTTTTGTTCACGCTTTTACTTGTTTGTGGCATTTACTTCATAAGTACATAAAAGAAAATGCGCATATTGTACATGTATGTGTTTGTGATGCATATGTTTTGACTTTTTGCTTGTTTGATGAAATTGAGCCATGATAAACTATGAACTCTGTTATTGGCAGCTATAGACTAATAAACTAGTAATTTTGTTATTGGCAGCCATACACCTCAAACCAAACGCCAAGATTTCAATCTCAGCAAAAATTAATACTGTATAGATTCAATGCGGAATAATTTTATAAATATTGGATTTCAAATTTGCAAGACCTATGGTCCATATGGCAGGCCATATCCAATGCGTCAAAGGATCAACAGGATGGGGCAACAATATGACCTGTTGCTAAAAGCAGCGCTCAGCATCTCCACTGCCCTGCTTTTGATGATGTTGATTTTTTAAGAATTATGGTTGTAATGGGGAAAAATTTCATGTATTTGCAAAATGCTGAGAGGAAGCAAGAAATTGCATTGATGGCAAAGCGGTTCACATCATGGCAGGATCAGAGAGCTGTGATTGCTGTGGCCATCAAAAAAACTAAAGGTGAGAATGGCTCACAAAATTAAATTTTAGTCTATGTATTTATAATGCAAATGCTTTTGTTGTTGTGCTTAACTGATAAACTTGTAAATTTCAAAATTTTTTTCAAGGAGTGGTCGCTCCAACGCCTGACAAAAGAGAGCTAATAAATCTTCATACGCGTACAACTTCTCTCAAAGGGCCAGCCAAGAAAAATGAAGGTGAATAATTCCTTTATGTAGATAAAGCGCGATAAGACTTTTATTCTTATATATATAAATTTAAGCTCAATAAATAGCCCTTAAAACTAAGATTTATTTGTGAAAAACGCTCTACTTTTTCAAAACTCATAAAACTGTTAATTCAGTTGAGCCATCTGAGAACAAATTAAAGCAAGATTCTGTCAAAAAACGATTCTTGCGACTTTGCCTCCAAATTACTTTGGGAAATTGTCAATTCTTGCAGAGTGTTCAACCCAGATATCGCTAGCATAGCCGAAACTTTCGATAAATGCATATTTTTTGTAGCTTAGAATTAGTTTAAACTCATAGATGCATGTTTATTTCAGTGCAAGGATTTGTTAGTTTTAGTAATATTTTATACTTGAAAAAACCGCATTTGTAAGCTAAAATCGATACTGCGCTTTGTCATTTTTCCAGGAGCAATAAAAGTATGACAGTGGTTCGGCTTTCCACTAAATTAATTTGAAAGTCTAATCTTTTTCTAAATTACGCTATTGCAACTCTGTTCAGTTTGACCCTTTTCAGAAAATGTCCGACAATACCTAATCGTCACAGACCCAAGCTCCGCAGCTGACTGTGTCAGAGCAGCAGCAACAACAAAACCAGCAGCCCGAACCCACCACAAATCCATCATCTGACCCCGATTTCGATTTTGATGACTGGGCGCGCAGAGTCCATGAACTGGAGCGCAAAACGTTTTTTAAACAATTTTTGATCAAATTTACTCCGGATTTTTTTATGAAGGGAAAAGAGAAGAATGACACTGATTATCCCTTATTAAGAAATATATTGTGGTTCTGTACATTGAACTGCTAGTAATTTGTCATCTAATAAGTAAACTTATAAGCTAACTTGCTAGTTCTATACATCCCTTATTAAGTTCAACTCGCACAAAAAAAACCCCAGCCACCTTAAAACTGTACCGCCTGCGGGGGAAGGGAACGCAGCCCATAAATCAGACACTGTTTCCCCCACCCCCTGCACATATGATCTATGCAGCAAGAAGTAAATTACTATGCTTCTATAATTAGTTAACTAGCTTGTATTACCCTAAATTTTACTCATGTAGGACATATGATACACTTTGGTGCCCTTTTGTACAAAAATTTATTAAAAACTTATTTAAAACTTATTTTAGTTCAATGAGCATTAAAACACTGAGAGACCAGCAACCTGCCCAAGTCAAAAAATCAAATTCAATATCCAAACGTCCCCGACCGGATCCAGACCCATTCTGTGAATTCCGCTATTTAGATCTACAATTATGCTTCAAAAAGCTAAGGCAGGTAAAGTATAACATTTGTTGCACTCGAACTACCCTCCACCGATTTTTCTCCCAGTTCAAAATGGACCATTTTACACTTTTTTACCTAATCATAGCCCTATGTGTTCAGATGTCAACTACAAGCCAAAGTTCAAGGTCATCCCATTCTTCCAAATTAAGCGCAAGCGTCTGCACTGTAAAAACCCGGCAAAATTGGAAGGAAGATGGCAACCCTAAACTTGACCAACCCATAGAGCTCATGCAATTAGAAGAACCCGAACAGCCCATGCAGCCCGGAACTTGAACAACCCGAGCATGAGCCCCCAGCACAACCAATCCAGCCCGAGCAAGACATGCGGCTGACAACTCCCCCACAAGTCAGGTTCCCCATTTTGATAGCAAATAACTGGATCAAATGACTGCATCGCCAACCTGCCAACCATCATTACATGTGGGTGCCACATGACTGCAAGATTGAGCAGACCGACTACCTCCTGCGATCCGACCCTCATATTCCCAACACTCTGGCCTTAACAGAACTTTGGAGCCCTGCCATAGCCAATGAGCCAGTTTACACCAAACTATTTGCCCTTGCCCGTCCTGATGGTCTAGTTCTTCTATTTGATATGGAAGACCTAGGTGGAGTCCCCAACACCATACAGACACTCTTGCACGATCCAGATTTCCTTGTGATCTCATATGGACCCAGCAGTTTAGACACCACTGATCTGCTGCTACAAGGCTGGCACATTGAGCTTGAGCTGCAGAGCGTTATGAGGAAACTCATAACAAAGCACCTCGAACTCTTCCGCAAAATAGTCGATGAACCAACACTACAGCAGCGCTTTAGATCAATTTTCCACCTGGATGCACCTGCCGCTGGACTCGCCCAATGTACTTTTGAAGCCATCGCCACTTTTGACCTTTTTAAGTTTATTGACCAGCACTACAGCACCATTGCACGCACCGGTATTGTGTGGCCGAAAAATGGAGTTAGGCCATGGATAAAACGAGACAACAATGCAAGACGGCAGCAGCCCTCACCTCAGCTACCATCTAAAATGCTACAGCAGCAACCTATCCCAACGGCTGTTCAAGCACCAAGGCCACTGATGGCCATTGACGAGAACGAAGCCAAATTTGTCCATCTAATTGACTGCACAATCAATGATTTCTACCAGAACTTCTGGCACTGCCCCGATTATAATTGGACCCACTATTATTATGCCTTCTTCAAGCATTGGGAAGAAGTGCTGTATCACAAACACCCCACGCTACTAGAGCCAGAGGTGCACCATAAGGCACAACAAATTCGGAAGCCATCAACTACCGGATTCAGAACAAACGACCATGATGATAAGCGATTCACTTTTGCCAATATAGTACACTTATCACATTTTTGTAAAATCCTTCTTTTTTATGGTAACTCCTTCTCAGTGTGGGCACTGACTAACCTATGAGGGAAGAATGTAATGATTTTTAATTTTAAACTGCATCAAAACTATAACTTTAAAACTTTAACGTTTCTCTATGCTCCCAAACATAATAGACTTTCCATGCTAAATCGAACAGATAATGAGGCACCTACTTTAAGCCTCATTTCTAAGACGCTAGGCGCCGACAATCTTACTAAGCTAGTGATTCACGTGAAACTGTCCAACCTTTGACATAGCCGCCCATGCCCAATTTCTGTAGCCCTCTAAAATTAGCGATGATTCAACTCTCCTGCCCTTTGATTCAGCCGCTCGTACCCAATTTCTGAAGAACTACAAAAATGCACATAAGAAACTTAGTCACCGTAAAAATAATGTTAAATCATAAGCTGGTCGGAAAGTTAAAAGCTAGAAGCCGAGTGGAGAAAAGCTCTCGGCGCCCAGTGGTCGGGACTCACTGATAAGAAACTCTCATATCCCCATGTTATAGGGAAATGTATAAAAGCACCATGCTTAAAGATACCCGGTCTTTATTGTCTCTACTCGCCTTACCCAAACTTGCCAAGATTTTCCGGCACTATACCGATTGCCAACTACTTTAATGTCCAGAACCCTCTTTGCCCATATTACTGTCCAGAACCCTACTCACCCAAGTATTAATTAAATTACTGTCTGGAAACCATAGTACCAATTAATTGCCGTATTCGCCTATTAAATACTGTTCAACAAATTCACGTATTTGTGCTAACTGTATTGCTTAGAAGTTGCCCTAGTTTACACTAATTAAGGAATAGGGAATTGGCTGCGTTCACCGCCACAGTCTCAACTCAAGTCGTATAAGCACCATATATGACACAATGCATTAATGCTGGAATATTTTTCAAGTACGGCACAGCCTCCACTTTATAAATTAAATAATTCACCTGTAGGGGGTTCAATTTTTTCTACTATAACATTTTCCAACTACAGCGTAGCCTGCACTTTCTAAATTTATTTTTTCACCTGGGGGTTCAATCTTTTTCCTACTGAAACGTTTTCCGAGTTGGCACAGTCTGACACAGCTCAATTTTCTGAATCAACTTTTTCACCCAAGAAAAAGCTCAAGCATCGCTGTTAAGGTAATTTTTATTATTTATTTCTACATATTTATGATATTTTTACAATATTAAATTTATTCCTAGAGACTTAATTTACATTTCTAATTGCATATTTTTAGACCTTAAATTTTATGTACTGTTGAAAAGAATTGATCTTAAATGTAGCCTATTTAAATTACTCTTAAAATTTTGTCTCTTGTATAAAAAAACTTCTTCTTTAACGTGTCAATATGTCCCAATTAGGAGTATAGCACGGGAGGACTGGATAGGAAATTGAACTTTAAAGTCAGCCATCCTTCAGCCTGACACTATCAAGTTTTCGTGTACAAGTTTTATTCATGCCTACAGGAAGAGAAAACTCCCTGCATTATGTAGGGTTGGAACCGTCAACCTTCTATACCAGGTGCAATGGTGTTTACCACTACGCCACAAGGCGTCTTGTCTCTTCTTGTATATCAATGTTTTATGCTATTCCGATCAATATGATATGTATGGACAGAACAGATTATTTGCAATTGTCTGCATTGATAATCATAATTTAAAAAACTAATTATATTCTTTTGCATATTCAATTTATTGTTTCAATGTAATAGAGCTGTGTTTTACATTAATGCTTCTGCTATTTTTTAAACTGTAACTCATTCTAACCATAATGAAGCATTTTTTCTTGATTTATTATGTTACCAAACTTTTTTCTGTAATGACAATTAAGGGCAAATTGAAAAAAAAATAATTGTTTTTTGCATTTTCAATTTATTGACTTAATGTAATAGAGCAGTATTTTATGTTAATTCTTTTGCTATTTTTAAAACTTTGAATGATTTGAATCAAAATAACGCGTTTTTTGTATTAATTTGTTATGTTACTAAACTCTTCTGTTCTGACAGTCAAAGGCGAATTAGGAAAATTTCAATGCTCCACAGCTAATTTTCGCTAAAATAAAAATTTATTTACTTTTTCACAGAGCCTTGCCTTGGGAGGTGCAAAGGGTACAGCCGCACCGGGCTGCAAAGAATTAGGGGCCGCAAAAACTTAACTGACCTAAGTTTGTATACATATATTGTACACTATATGTATGCTAGACAATGCGAACACAAATAAAAATAATAATGTACACTTCTGTGTAACAGAAAATTCGATGTTTCATCATTCACTAGGGGCCGCAAAAACTTGAGCTGAACTAGCTTACATACGTGTCATACTGTACTGTACGTGTATGCTCAACAAGGCAGGAGCACGCCTTTGCGTTTCACTGTGTAAAGTCTGTATCGATAGTTTTACACATTTGTCTGTATGTATCTCAGCACGTATTTAACTGTTTCCTATAATGTTATCATACTCGCCAGCTTCACGTTGTATTGTATGTAGATTACTGCTGTTTTTTACTAATCTTTGCGGCCTTCCATTTTGCCTTACTTGTGATTTTGAAAAGTTTTTCACGCATAACTTTTTTGCTATGAATTGATTTTAAATTGTGTTTTATATGATGGAAGTTCACACATTTATCTTCAAAACGTATCTCTAATGTACAAACGCTTGTAACTTTTGTCCCCTTAAGCGATATCAAATCGAGCTCCAGCTTATGAAAGTTCATGTTGTTATGTTTTGAATAACATACATATTGATTCTTCGCAACATACATAGTCTTATTCTTTTGCTTTTAAAATCAAACAATTTTGGCATCTGAATTCTGAAACATGGTAAATTCTTAACTAGTTGAATGATTGCTAAACGTTGTTCATTTTTCATTACATAAACGCAGTTATCATGACAGTATTTTGACTATTTCAAGTTTTAAAATTATGTTGCTTCTATTTTCCTATTCTACTTTCTAAAACTTTTTCAACTTCTCAAAATCTAAAGAACTTTTTTGTTGCATTAACACTCGTTTATTTTTGCTAATTACCACATGAGTGCAAATAATGAGACTGTCACATAGTAGCTGCATAATGCGTTATTCCCACATTTACGTTATTAATTCATACATGATTCATTTCTCATTAAGCAGCCACCAGCATTTGTATATATTTTTTGAAAAATGCCGAAAATTGGCGTAGGAACCAGAAACGAGTCAGGAGCAGCTAAACGAAAGCGTAAAGCTCAGGAAGAAAAGACATCTCAATCGATGTAAGGTGCTCTGCTTAAGCATTTTTGACCTTCTTCAAACACTGAGAAAGAGCCGAATTTAAGTTCTCAGGACGTGTCAATTTTGGATAGTATTGATAGTCAGACAGTGGAAACTCCAGAGACTCTGGGCTCCACTTTGTCACAACAGAATTTGAGTAACGTTGTTATAGCTGACAATTTAGTGAACATAACTAATAATGTCATCATCAGCCGCTCTGATTCTGAGGTCGTTCCCAATTTTACTGATATTGCCAAATGGCCGCAAATTTTAAATACTCAAACAAAAAATTTTATTGTTGAAAAGGGTCCATTTTGTGTCACGGATTTCGAATTTCCATTAGATGAGCAAAAACGACATTTTTCAACAAAATATTACGAGCATAAAATGTCAAATGGGGAAGTTATTGATCGCCGTTGGTTGGTTTATTCCAAATTGACAAATTCGATTTTCTGCTTTTGTTGCAAATTATTTCACGTTGGCGAAGAAACTAGGCTTAGTAATTCTAATGGATATGACAACTGGCAAAAGATAATTGGCAAACTTTCTGAGCATGAATCTTCCGCAGCACACAAAAGTTGTCATAGTTCTTGGATTGATTTAGAAAATCGGCTTCAACGTAGTCAAACGATCAATGCTGCTCATGACAAATTGATTGAATTCGAAAAGAAGCATTGGCATAAAGTTTTAGAGCGACTTCTTTGCATTGTGCGTTTCTTGGCTCAAAGAAATTTGGCATTTTGTGGTTCAGTTGATAAGCTATTCAGTTCTCATAATGGAAATTTTCTTGGGATTAGTTGAACTGAACTCCAATTTCGACCCAGTCTTATCAGAACATGTTCGAAGGATTACTGATTCAGATATTCACAACACGTATTTGGGAAATAGAATACAGAATCAATTTATTGATTTAATCGGACAAAATATTATAAAATCTATTTGCAATAGTCTAAAAAAAGCTAAATATTATTCTGTTATTTTGGACTGTACACCTGATATTAGCCACCAAGAGCAAATGACCATGATATTGCCTTACGTTGACCTGAATTCGGATGGAAGTGTTATCATAAACAAAAGATTTATCAGCTTTATTCCCATTGATGACAGCACAGGTGCTGGTCTTTGCGACTCTTTGCTCGAAAAGTTGTCAGGTCTTGGACTTTCTATTGGTGACTGTCGTGGTCAGGATTACAAAAATGGAGCTAATATGCGTGGTCGAAACAAAGGCGTTCAAGCTAGAATTTTAGAAGTGAACCCAAAAGCTTTATTCGTTCCTGAAATTTAGTTCTGGGTGACATGGCACATTCATCATCAGTCGCAATTTCTTTCTTTGGAATTTTACAGCAAATCTATGTTTTATTTTCGGCTTCTACCCATCAATGAGCAATTTTCAAAAAACACGTTACTCAATTAACTGTTAGGCCCCTAAGCAAAACAGCGTTGGGAATGCAGAATTAATAGCGTCCGTGCTATTTGTTTCCAAATTGGCGACATTTATGATGCATTAATTGAAGTTGCCAAAACCTCCAATGAACCAACATGTAGAAGTGAGGCATCTTCTTTGGCTAAAGAACTGAAGGATTATAAATTTTTAGTATCACTTTGTGTGTGGTTTGAAATGTTGACGCAGTTCAATTTTGTCAGCAAAATGATGCAAAACAAATCAATGGTTATTAATATTGCATTGGAACAAATTGAAAATACAATAGCATTTTTAAAAGATTACAAGAAAAATGGGTTTTCATTGGCCAAAGATGCGGCTAGAAAATTAGCTATGGAATTGGAAATTGACGAAAATTTAATAAAATTTCCAGAATCAGTATCTAAACGTCGCAAAAAAGTTAAAAAACAATTCGATTATGAAGCTGAGGATGAGCAAATTTCTGATCCAGAACACAATTTTCGCGTAAATTTTTTCAATGTGCTTCTTGATCAAGCATTAATGTCTATTCAGGAACGTTTTGATCAAATGAATAATTTCAAAGAAATATTCGGATTTTCATTCAATTCGTTAGAATTTGAAAATGACGACACCCTGAAAGCATCATGCTTGAAATTAGCTAACTTTTTGAGCGACATTAATGGCTTAGAACTCTTTACTGAAATTACGATGCCCTCCAAAACGGCATCCATAGGAAACTTATCGTCATTGGACGTTTTGGAGTATATTCTTAAAAATAGGTTACTGGAAGTGGTATCTAATTTGTCCATTGCTTTGCGAATCATGTTGACTATTCCGGTAACTGTTGCCACTGCCAAAAGATCTTTTTCTAAATTGAAACTAATCAAGACGTATTTGAGGTCAACAATGTCAGATGATCGTCTAAATTCATTGGCCATTATTTCAATTGAAAACGATTTGTCTTCCAATATTGACTTTTCAGAAGTTATATCTGAATTTGCAGCCCAAAAAGCTCGAAAACATATTGTTGTGAATATGTTATTTGTTCGTTTTTAAAATTTTTTTGTATATTTGTATACGTAGCCACAGTATCGTTCAGTAATGTGCAAATTCAGTTGGACGTGATACACATAGAAAATTTTGTTGCCTCGCCTATGCTCTTCTTTATGTATCCTGATTTGTGATGCAAGAAAAAAACTTTTTCTGCAATATGAGATGTGCAACACCAATAGAATTTTCCATTGAAGACTTATTTCACGTGAAAATGACTGCATAGACGTTTAGGACTGTATAGATGTATATACCTACTAATTTTAAAAAATAGGGCCGCAAAAATCTACTTCGCACCGGGCCGCAAAAATCCTTGGCACGGCCCTGCTTTTTCAAGTGAAATAATCGAAACATTTATTTTTACAATTATTTCGTACACCCGGTATGATTTTAAATAAAAGAAGGAGTAGAAAACGCAAAATAAAACGCTATTCTGCATATGTAAAACGCAAATTTGGACCAATTTCTCCTTATGTAAATACAGGGGCCGCCATATGGTAACAGTTTTTTTCATGTCTTAAATGTTAGCTAAATTAGTTCTTCAAATACACACCAAATGAAATTTAAGAATTGTAAAATTAATAATAAATAATAATCCAATTTAGGCTTTAAGCTTTCTCAGATTATTTGGAGATAGCGATTTTCTTAAACTTGCTCAGTGTTGATGAATTTTTAATATTTTCAAGCAAAATAATAGACCAAAAAGAGAAAGCAGTGGTGGCAGACTTATTTTGGGGTAATTTTAGCTGGCGCATAAAAAACGACTATAAAGAACAAGCCGCCATAGAGAACTGCATTACCAGCCCCAGTGGTGAAAACAACTTTCGGCGTTCTGGCTGTTTGACAGAGAGCTCCTCAATGAGCTGGAAAATTTGGAGTTGTCTGACTCATTTGTCCGTAAATTACTCAATAACACGCCATAGTTTCCTATGTTACTATACAGCTGTATTGCAGTGCAACATAAAAAGCAAGAATGAAATTTAATCGTTTTTAGTGTAGTAAATAGTTACATTTTTAATACTTATTTGTCCTTAAATTATTCAATACAACGCCATAGTTTCCTATGTTACTATACAGCTTTGTTGCGGTGCAACCTAAAATGCAAAAATGATATTTAATCAATTGTAGTGTAGTACATACTTATATTTTTAATAAAAACCTATTAGCACCTATCTTTACATTATAGTGTAACTCTTCAAAACATTTTATAAGTAGGTACCACTTGTACAGCTTAATTCTCCAGGGTGTAGGTCGCTATATGCACTCAAAAGCAGTTATGTACCTTAAAACAGGCATACCAACAAACATGAATTGAATTTAGCATGCTTGAGGGGGTGACGTCACTTGAATGATATTGAAAGCCCAATGAATTATACACCCCCTGGGCGCTAGGCCTGCATGCACTGTGCTTATCAAATATTACACCTAGTGAACAACCGGGCCCAAAATTTGGCCAGGACCGGGACTGGGACCGGGCATTTGAGGCCAGGACCGGGCCTTGTTTATATTAATAATAGGTAGGCCTTGCATGCTGTAGGCATAAATTGATACATACATAAGCACACTGAGGCATCAGAAATCCTTTATTCAGAGACATAATCAGGGTTTTAAATTGAACGTTTTGTAACCAATAGCACGCAAACCGTATTTTAGGAACAACAATTTATCAACACTATCAGAAAGCAGTCTGTTACGATCAAAGTTTGATATGTCACTGGCCAAACTAAATTCTCGTTCAGTGGCCGAGTTACCACATGGAGTGCTCAAGTACTTCTTCGCTAGCTAAAGAGAATAAAACATACTTTTTAGAAATATTGTGACCGGAGGCAATTCAGCGCAATAATGACAAACAAAACATAAATTATATTGCTTTTTATTATATCAAAAATAGTGTTGAAATCTTCAAACGTTTTATGTCTAAAGAATAGAAAAACTGCTATATAGCCTTTTAAACTCGGTTTATGAATCAGAAGCCGTAGAAAGAAAAATAACCCCAATATGTCTATTAAATAATCTATTTTAAATCTGCGCTGTAGTCAGTTTCTACGTTCATACATTAATTTCGAAAAGTCTTATACACATAAAAATAACTAGCTTGCAAAGGCTACTTACTACCTTCGCTATTTCTGGGAATTTCAATTCATTTGCTTAATAGAAGATCAGGGGTCTACATCAGTGGCCAAATTCTTTGACAAATACTGCTCATCTATTGACATAGCTTTTGTTGTACCACCTTGCAGAATAGGACCTTGCTCTGGCACATCACTATCACTTGTTTCATCCGATTACCAGAATGAGTACCATCATTTTCCCTTAAAATGCGATATTCTACTTATCATTTTCTATGTATTTACCTTTTTAATGCTTTCAAGCAGTGTTTTTTTGTATTTGGCAAAGATTTTTCCCGATGTACAAAGACTTGGGAACCGACAAAGATTTTTGGGAAGACAAAAACTGCAGAAAAGGTTTGAAATTCGCAAAATTTCTCGGCGCTTCAATCTGAAATGAGTAATTGTGTGTTCTATTTATATTTATAATGTCAGAAATCGCATTTTAAAAGGAAAAATGATAAATTTTTAGGCGCTTTGTACCATTTTGAGATGATTATTAGTGATTTTTGCTCTTAGAAACCCAGAAATTAGCTAAAACACACTGCCAAAGGTTAAACAACTCTGTTTTCGCCAAACTAAAATCGCTACTGTGCCTGTACCATATTATAGTACCCAAAAATTTGTGTGTACAAAATGTACAAAGACTTTAAGGGACCATCTTTGTACATGTACAAACGGACCTTGTACATAAAACACTGCTTTCAAATATTGTTTACTTTCTACTGTGCTCTGATGGAGCTGGCGCTGTTGCGTTGCTAGCTTCCTCAATTAACAGCTTTTCTACTTCCTCAATCAATCTGTGTTTCATGAATATCGCATCCCGTTTTTCAGCAAACTTCTATAAACTAGATTAGAAGAAAAAACAGTCAAATTTTTAAATATTTTTAACACACACCGAAAGCTTGAAACGAGGATCGAGCACTGTTGCTAAGCCATGATAATCGGATGCCTGTATGTTAGAAAAATGTCTTCTTTCATCATCGCCGTAAAAATATTTTTGTATCAGCGCAAGTATCTCATTTTTAGTAGTGCCACAATAAGTTGCGTCGGCCTCAGTAACGCTTTTAGGCGTCTTGTATTAATTCATGGTTCAGTAAAGAACTTCAAAGAAGTTCTATAGAAGTTCGATAAAGAAGTTCTATAGAAGTTCTATAGAAGTTCGATAAAGAACTTCGAAGAAGTTCTATAGAAGTTCGATAAAGAACTTCAAAGAAGTTCTACAGAAGTTCTATGGAAGACTGTCGAACTTCGAAGAAGTTCTATAGACGTTCGATAAAGAACTTCGAAGAAGTTCTATAGAAGTTCGATAAAGTAACGTCGAAGAAGTTCTATAGAAGTTCGATAAAGAACTTAGAAGAAGTTATATAGAAGTTTGATAAATAACTTTGATCGAAGTTCTATAGAAGACTGTCGAACTTCGATAACACGCTAATCGGAGTAAGATAAATTTTTAATAGAACTTCGATAGAATGCACATCAAGCGTTCTTCTAACTTCGAGACGAAGTGCTGCAAATCTTCAATAGAACTTCGATGTTGTGCAAATCGAAGTTCGGCCTAAGTTCGACAAACCTGTTATAGAACTTCGATAGTGAGCAAATCGAAGTTCGACAGATCTTTTATAGAACTTCAAGTCGAAGTTCTAAGAGACCAAAAAATGAGGTCATAGAACTTTGAGTGAGCAAATAGCAAGGGTCATTTAAATTTTAATAGGTACCTAAGTACCTATACATAGCTCCTAATACATGCTTCCTTGTTGAATAATAACCTTGAATTGTATTGATTTTCGATATCCCATTTCCGAGTCATGTGAAACAGACTATAATTAATGCATGCGCCTACATAATTTATGCTCATCTTTATTGGCGATAGCATGACCTTGCACTCATCTCTTTAGCGACCCATAGACGTTTTTCTATACGCACCTTCAAAACGTCCTCGCTAGAAAAAGATCTACGACTTGACTTTATTTACATTTGGAAATCCAGAAAGATGTTTGATTGCAAGAAATGGAATAAGGCAAAGCTTTTTTGCAAGCATAAATCGTTAAAATCAAAGCTCACGCTTATGTTTAATCGAGGATTTTTAATCTGAAATTTAATTTTGTCATTTTCAACCAAACTTTACAGGTATAAACAAAGCAGTACAATTGCGATTTAAATTCTAAAATTAGATGAGCGATATTTTTCCAATTTATAACGCTGGTTCGAATGAAGGAGCTCTTTTCTAATATCTAGTCTTAGCTTAATTTTATGATCCCTCAAAAAATGTTTTAAGTTCAAAAAATTTTGAAATTTTACAAAAATTTTAATTTCAAAAAATTGTTTTTGTACGTATATTATAGAAAAATGTAATAACTCTAAACTTCATATTGAAATTTTAATTTTAGGCGCGTAAAATTTGAAAAAATATTGTTTTTAAAAGCTAACTTAAGTATTTAGTTCATTAGTGTTAAGTCTGGACTTCTGATATCAGATTAAAATCCATTTCTAAATATGTGGTTGGAATTATAAATTCTAGATCACAATCGCGTTTTGAAGCTCTTGCATCTGATTGAAAATGTTTAGACTTGAATGTCCATATTAATTTTATTTTTCGTTATGTGTGGCGACCACCATAGGTGGGCGCCACCAAAGTTCTGGGAGGGGGTGGGGTGCAAGATTTTTTCAAAGGTCAAAAAATGGCCTTGAAAATAATGATATGGCGGAAAAAACAATTTTTCAACGTTTCTTATCGAGAACTATCCATTAACATCAAAAACTTGTGAAAGAGACAAAAAAATTTCAAAAATCGAATTCGGGAGAGGTGTTTTGGTTTATCGGGGGTGCATACCTCCTAAATCCCCCTCCACTCCCAGGTATGGGCGGCACCAAAGTTCTGTGGGGGATGCAAGATTTTTCAAAGGTCAAAAAATCTGGGGGTGCATGGTATTGCGAAAAAACACCATTTTTCAACGTTTCTCATCAAGTACTATCCATTGGCATCACAAAATAGCGAAAAAAAAACAAAAAAAATCAAAAATTGAATTCTGGGGGTACTTTGGTTTCTGGGGGAATGCATACCCCCTTCCCTACCCACCGCCCCACGCCCAGGTATGGTGTTATGACGAAAAAAACACGTTTCTCATCGAGCACTATCCATTGGCCACAAAAAGATTGCGGAAAAAAACGAAAAAAATTTTCAAAAATTGAATTCTGGAGGTGGCCACATACCGTGCACCCCCCAGATTTGGTTTCTGGGGGGTGCATACGCATACCTTCTGAGGGTGCATACGCATACCCCAAAACCCGCCATGCCCAGGTATGGCGACATCTCGTTCGCTAGTATTACACTGTATAGCAAATCATGAATGTGCGCTTGAGTTGATTTATGAGTTGAATCAAACAATGGCGAGTAGAAAGGACATCACGATAGGGCAGGGGTCATTGGACATGTCATCGTGGCATGTGTAGGCAATGCTTATTTAAGGCAAGATGCTATACTGATGGTCAAACGGACAGAACACACAGTCTGTCCGACCTACGCGCAGGTAAAAATTTTCATATGAAAGGCAAGAATCGATATTTTCTAGGAACCCAATCTAACGAACGGGCATTTGTATTCGTAGTCAAGCCAATTAGCCGATGTCCTCATTCATTTAATGCATCCATGTCGACGTAATGTGTTTCATTGAACAATTTTTACTGATTGATAAAACTCCGAAAATCATAAAGCAAACCATTAAAGGTTCAAACCACATGTTAAAACAGTGAAAATGGTTTGTTAATTGTATTTGATTGTAAAAAACTCAACATAATTATTCTGTAAAGACATATTTATTCTAAAGTTGTTTTTAAATTGAGGACATTTGTCAAAAAACCGAAAATCAGGCACCTACGTATATCGAAAAATTTTCAGCCTACACTTTCTTGAGTGCTGACTTTCTTTTATTTCAATTTAATTTCGCCAAGTTCACGAAACAATGAAATAAAAATTTGATTTTTCCATCTTGTTTTTGATTATCTCGCATAATGTATACCCATCCTTTTTCTAATTCAGTCAATTAATTAGAATTGGCTACCTGAATAAAGTTTCCCAATTTCATTCCGGAACTCCGTTTTGTAGACTTTACCTTTAGGCCCTGCCACCATACTACGTTATGAGGAAGAAAAACAGATTTTTTCTCCACTCAGGATGAAACAATTTATGCCTTATTAGCGGCCTGCCTGCACGGAGTGCGTACATACGCACTCCTGCATGGAGTGCGTACATATACTCGTACATGTATGTAGGTTTGTGATGTTGACCTCGTCCTCAAATACGTGGAACTACAGTAGGATAGATTTCTGTCAAAGCAGCCAACCTCAACCCCATTATTAGGCACGAACGAGTTTAAGCACTGGGAATGATATATAGCATAATGTGCGCTCCCTACATGCTGCTTTTAGCGTCGCATACACACAGTAAAGAGCCGAATTACATAGGTATACTTAATGTGCAAAAAAGCTGTGCTCATTAATTATCTATAACTATGCATATTTCTTACTGCATAGCGCATGTCAGCTTCGTAAACTATGTAGGTACCCAATCTGTTTCATTAATAACTTCGTGCATAAATTCTAAGAATTTTAATCGACACTAAGCCGAGGTTCACGATAATTATACATCAGATCAGATAAATGCTATGATCGCAATCTGCCAGTGCCGGAAATAGTTTTAAAACGACCGAACTTGCATCAAACCGACTATACCTACACAGTTGTTTTCATCTTCATTTAAAAAATTGTTAATATTTTAAAAGGCATTTAAAATTAAAATTTCAATACTAATTTCAAAGTTATTACATTTTTTAAATATAATATGCCGCGTAAAAACAATTTTTTAAAATTAAAATGGCCGTAAAACTTTAAAATTGATGTTTTCGAACTTAAAACATTTTTTGAGGATCATAAAATTAAGCTAAGACTAAATATTAGAAAAGAGCTCCTTCTTTCGAACCAGCGTTATAAATTGGAAAAATATTGCTCATCTAATTTTAGAATTTAAATCGCAATTGTGCTGCTTTGTTTATAGCTGTAAACTTTGGTTGAAAATGACAAAATTAAATTTTAGATTAAAAATCCTCGATTAAACATAAGCGTGAGCTTTGATTTTATCGATTTATGCTTGCAAAAAAAGCTTTGCCTTATTCCATTTCTTGTAATTAAACATCTTTCTGGATTTCCAAATGTCAATCAAGTCAAGTCGTAGATCTTTTTCTAGCGAGAACGTTTTGAAGGTGCGTATAGAAAAACATCTTTGGGTAGCTAAACAGATGAGTGCAAGGTCATGCTATCGCCAATAAAGATGAGCATAAATTATGTAGGCGCATCGCATGATAATTATAGTCTGTTTCACATGACTCGGAAATGGGATACCGAAAATCAATACAATTCAAGGTTATTATCCAACAAGGAAGCATGTATTAGGAGCTACATATGTATAGGTACTTAGGTACCTATTAAAATTTAAATGACCCTTGCTATTTGCTCACTCAAAAGTTCTATGACCTCATTTTTGGTCTCTTTGAACCCCGACTTGAAGTTCTATAAAAGATCTGTCGAACTTCGATTTGCTCACTATCGAAGTTCAAAAGAGGACCCCATCCGAACTTTGGGCCGAACTTCCGCGATTTGCAGAACCTCGGGGTTCTATTACGGAATTGCAGCACTTTTGTCTCGAAGTTAGACGAGCTTCCGATGTGCATTCTATCGGGGATTCTATTAAAAATTTATCGAACTTCAATTAGCGTCTTATCGAAGTTCGACAGTCTTCTATAGAGCTTCGATCAAAGTTATTTATCGAACTTCTATAGAACTTCTTCAAGTTCTTTATCATTTTCTATAGAACTTCTTCGAAAGTTCGACAGTCTTCCATAGAACTTCTTTGAAGTTCTTTATCGAGCTTCATAGAACTTCTCTTGGTTTTCATCGAACTTCTGCATAGCTTCTTTGAAGTCGGACAGTCTTCTAGACTTCTATGAACTTACTTGAAGTTCTTGATCGAGTCGTCCACTAGAACTTCTATAGAACTTACTTGAAGTTCTTTATCGAACGTCTATAGAACTTCTATAGTACTTCTTCGAGAGTTCTTTACCCGAACCATGAATTAATACAAGACGCCTA
>JAVLUZ010000275.1:85875-146704 GCA_036768485.1 Mermis nigrescens
TGGTTCTTAACTACACCACTGTACACATGTATCTGATTGTCGCTATTATTCAGCAACACTCCATGATCTGTATGCCCTTTTGATCAGTCGCTGCTTTATCATGTATTTGTGTTTTACCAAATTTCGTTTATTTTTCTGGACAATACGTATTTTCTTATTCCTGTTCTTCTTGACAGCTTCATGCCATAATTGCTGAACACGCTCATGAAAGTGAACGACATATATATTTTATCAAAAAATCAGCCATCCTATTAAATAGAAATCACAAAGGTGATGAAATATCAGTGCCTAGCCTTTATTGTTTTTAGCTTTCTTCGTGAAGAATACATTTACGCATTTGTTTCCAATAGCTCCTGACGTTGTGCACAGCTACGGCATATCAGAAAAATCAATCGAGTTCAAAACCACTTCGACATCAAAATATCTATACGTAGCACTTAGTAGTGATAAAATTTGTACTAGGGTTCCATCTGAACCAAATCACATTGGTCTGTATTTTAGAATTGTTCGAATCGCGATCCTACCCATTTTTAGAAATTAGGATTTTCGCTCAAGTTTTCTGCCCGTACAGTTCTTAGAAAGCATGTCGGAATTCAAGATTATTTTTACACTTTGAACCTGGCTTGAATTAAATCATTTGGGAGTCTAACGTCCTTATTTATACGTAGTCTGTTTTTAGCCCTCCATTTACCGAGCCCTATGCCGGAAGCATAATGAATCACTTTATTGGCATTTTTCTGTTCTTCCTTAACCATTTGTCTAAAGCTTTGTCTAGCCTCGTTTTAGCTTCAAATACATCGTTTTAATCGTTTAGCTTGATGAGAAGTTATATAGTAGTAATTTAATAAAAAAATTTAGTGCTTAATTCCTTTCTAGCTTCTCAAATGCAACCTCTGGTTGTGTTTAACGCAACAAAAATTTATTTTTTCTCGTTTTCGCATGGATCAGGCGCGTATTCTTATGCATTGTAATAGTTTTTTACTTGTACCTCTTTCAAAAACAATTTTCACAGAAAATTACATACATATTTAGAAAGAGCATAATAAATTGCGCTAAATGAAAGTAATAACTGTCAAAGCATGTAAAGATAGTGTAGCTTAATATCGATTAGGAGTTTTTGCTATGATGTTGCACTTCGATTGCAAAAACATGATGGTAAACGGAGGTTTAACCCTCCTCTTACCAAGGGGTCACGCACCCTAGACTTACTAAGGTCTAGATCAAAAATCTAGTCATTGGGGAGATAACAAAAATGAATAAAAACACATATTTCTGGTAGCCAAGAGCATGAGAATTTCAAAAATGTCATTAAGTTTGCACAAAACTGAAAACCAATTGAAAAAAAACGTATTTGAACATTTAAAAATGTGTAAGACATTCGATCTGCAACACGCGTAACACATGTTATAAAATCGTGAAATCAAGCTTTTCTAATAAAATATAGGTCAGTACGTTGTCTTTTGCTCGATAAAACATGTGTTGCAGTGAGAAGCTTACCGCATAAGAATTTATGGCCTTACAGTAAACTGCAAAAAACAGGCAACTAGATCACGGATCTAGAGCTCGGTAAAAGTAGGCTTAAACTATAGTCTGTTTCGAAATTCTCGAGACTTTTTTACACAGTAAGGTGATTTGAAACAGTAAAAATTCATCCAATCAGCATAAGGGCTTCCATCCGGTTGACTATCATCTATTGCACGTTATTTGGATCAAAAACTTGTGCATGGGCACTCTGGGTCAGTTTTGCACTTGTATGTAGAGGAACTATGAGACCGCAACCAGCAGCTTCGCGCTCAAAAAATACATATACACGCTCAGTGGCGGATCTAGAATTTTCCTAAGGGGGGGGGGGCGGTATCCCAACTTTTCTAAAAAAGTCAAAAATAGGTCCGAAAATTCTCCCTTAACGGGCGAAATAGCGATTTTTTCGATGTTTTACATTGTATACTTCTACATAAAATCCCTTTTAACGCAATATTTTTCTAAAAATTTGAAATTTTCGACAATTTTGGGCGAAAAAATCATAAAATTTCTTTAACTTTAACAAAAATCTGGCGCGAAGCGCCGGAAAAATTTGTAAAAATAAGGCGGATAGATGTCTAGTAGCATGATTTACTGCTTGATTTCCTGTATAGCATTTAAAGCGAAACATCGGAATTTTTGATTGAAAATAGAAGAAAACTATGCAAAAAATAGCTGTTTCTGCTGTTAAAATTGTTTTGAAACCTACATGAACAGAAAATCGCTTACAGGTCGCCAAGAAAGCAAATAAATGTAATTAATTGGTATCATCCGGCGCATAGCGCTAAAAAAATTTGAGAAATTATGGTCACTGGCGGCCAAAAATCATTGCAAATTGCACATTCATTCTTTATCTCGCCAAATATTTTTGGTCGATGGGGGCGGGCGGTCGCCCTCCGCCCCCTTGAATCCACCCCTGTACACGCTCAGAGTCGAACTGTATTACCTCGCTGTGAAGTCAGTGGTAATACTAATAGACCACTTTTGGAAGCGAATCAGTTGATACGAGAGACGGGTAACTAGTGTTGTAAAAGATAATGATTTTTTGTAAGATGAAAGATAAAGATAAAGTTGAAATTTTGAAATCCAGAAGATAAAGATAAAAAATTAAGAAAAATAAAGATAAAGATAATTTGCAAGATAAAGGAACCAAAAAGATAAAGATAAAGATAAAGTGTAAATATGATCGCCTGGACCTATAGTCTGTTTCATTTATCCGAGAGCTTTTTCAGTAAATGTTTTCGGAGGCTACAGTAACCCCTTCTTTCTTATTCATTGTAGTTCGCTAGATCTCACTGTAGCTACGCAGCAAAGATGGGGTTTTGAACAACATTTTTGCGACATAATTTATTCTCGTCTTCCAGCAGATTAATCAACTTACAGATATAAATCACGCATTCAGCTTATCCTAAGTTGACACTTTAAACACAGTAGACTACGATTTCAAGAAACGCCACAAACTCCCGCATAGCGTAGTGGTAAAACGTCCGCTTGTCGTCGAAGCAACCCGGGTTCGACTCCAGCCGATAGCTTTTTATTTAGCGCACTTACTGTAGTATGTCCCAGCACTGATTAATTGCTTAACTTAAATTTATGTGGGCGGATTACTGCATTAAAAATGGAAGAATTCCAGCCACTCGCCCTGACTGAGCTGATCTGCCGAATTACAGTAATTCGTCTTGTTTCGCTTACTGTAGCCTTTAGAAAAATTGACTAAAAAGCTCCCGAATAAATGAAACAGACTATAGAGTCTGTTTCATTTAACTTTGCGGTTTTCTTTTAAATTTTTCCGCAAGAATCAGGCTACAACAGTGGTTTTAAATGTTGATGCAGTAATGCGGCTTAGCAATGGCATACGTATCTATATGACACATTATACTGTAGAATATCATATTTCAACGTATTAGTTTAAAACACTTTTGCAATCACTTCAAATTTTTTCAAAAACTTCAACGCCTAATGAAACAGACTATAGGAGAATGATGTATGTGAAGTGCAATAAACGAAAGTGGGTGATGCAAAGCAGCCAACTGAATGCCCTAACTTTTACACCTGAGGTCAAAAAGGTGATAGGCATTAAGCACATGTAGGTTTGGGGGTTTATCCGCGGTATCTGACTGACCCACGTACTACTTTTACTGGCTGACAGCAAGTCACTTCTTTTTCACAAGCATCAAAACCCTGCTCTGTGCGCCTGTACAAAGTATATGTAGTCGCAACAGTTATTGATTTTTTCAAACTTCACTATTTTTCTAGGCTTAGACTTAGATTAACATGGGTACTAGTACTCCCGCTTAGATCGGTATCACTCCCGCTTACTTAAGTCGATATACGTGCATTAGTTTAGGCGGCACGCTGTAGGGATAAAACAATCGTTTTCTTTTCTTTTCTTGTATTACATAAAAACTTAAATGCGTCTTAATGTTATTCCACGTCAAACCTGCATTTTGAATTATGTACTAACTTATGTATGTACATACTTTATCTTTTTTAGCAAGATAAATCCCTATCAAAAAGATAAAGATAAGGATAAAGATGCCCTGTGATTTTTCCAGAGGATAAAAATTAAGATAAAATAAAGAAATCGTGAAGATAAAGATAAAGATATCTTTTACAACACTAGCAGGTACTAAGAAATTGCTCTTTGCCGATTGGACATTATTTATATTGATTTATTGGACATTATTTATATGGACATTATTTATATTGATTTCTGTAAGGCCTTTGATTCTGTTGTGCACTCAAAAGTTCTGTTAAAACTTGAATCCTTGGGAGTTACATTATTTTTAGCGGGAAGGTCACAAGGTAAAGATAAATAGTTGTTTCTCAAACCCACAACCGATAATTAGCGGTGTCCCTCAAGGCAGTGTTTTAGGGCCTACATTGTTTCCAGTGTTTATGAAGGCTTTAGTAGATTGTATTAAACATAGTGATATTATGTTCTAATTGCTTTGCAAGCCGAACATAAAATACTTATTTCCTTTTCAGAAAAAATAAGAAAAGGCTAATGAAGGTAATATGTGTGTATGTGTGCGCGCTTTAATTGCAAGTACGGCCGCGTAAACATAAAGTGTTTAGACAAAAATGTAGGTACATCTACGACGCTAACGTCATATCTACAAGAGTACGAGGAAGAAAAATAGTCGCAAAGAAAATTTGATAGTAAAACATTGCGTATAACATTAAAACATTAAAAAAAACACGCAATAACGGATAAACGCATAAAACTCGCTAAGTGGCGAGGCAAAGTCCAGAGATCTGAAAAAAACAATGTGTGTAAACGGACAAAATACTAACGCAATAGCACACGAGACTTGATAGAAGAGAAATTAGAATCGAAAGAATAGCAAAATGTTAAAAAGTTTATTATAAACCGAGAGATTTAGAAATATTCAATAGCTGCTTTGCACTTTTATCTATGTACATTTCTTTTGCTAAATCTGATTTCCAACGGCCAAAACGTTTGATGTCCTCATGCTTATGGCCTTGGAGGCCGCGATCATTGCTGCGCCAGACCGTAGGCTGTGAGTTCCGAAAAATGAGAGTCTAAGCCAACGGATTTGAAAACGGATAAAATGGTTTCTCTAGCCCTTGTATATGACAAGGGTTGGTCTTTTAAACGTTTTCCGTTTGAAGATAAAGACCGAAAATAAATTCGTTAGAGTTTAGTCGTATATTAGATAGCCGAAAATAATCTTTAAGGCCTTTAAATGATAAAGTCGCGGTTCCCGTGGCTGCTACTTTTATGGAATAACCTTGCCTGTAAACGTCTGTCTTTGACGCCGTAAGGCAAATGTCCAAGTGAGAATCTCGGAATTTTACATCGCATGCTCTTAGGCCGAGAGTTTCTGAAATTCTCATGCAATCTGCAAAAGTTATTGAAATCGGGGCTAAAGTTCGACTAGAGCCAAGGTCTTTGTTGTGGCGAAGAATATCCACAATTTTCTTAATGTGTTCTAATGAAATGGGATGTTTCCTGTTCTTGAACTGTCGAACAGTCCGTCGGGATGCTTCGATTACTGCCGTACACAGAGAGTCGTTTTGAAGATAAGTTTTTCCGCACAGTTTATGAAACCATGCTACGGCATAAAATGTTTGTGAAATGCTTGATGACGACAATTTTTTGTCTACAAGGTGTGCCGGAAAAAAGGCGAGTTGCTTATTATCGGCCGGTAATGGTGAAACACCGCGTCGCGTGCACCAGATTTGCCATTTTGTGAATTTTCGTAGGTATGATTTAAAAGTATTGGGAGAGTGGGATTTTAAAATAAGGCGATTAAATTTGTACAAATCGTTTTGTTCTAGCCCTTGATTGAAAGCAGAGACGCATTGGCTTTTGCGAGGAGACCTGAAAAGTTTGAAAAATTTCCAGTGGGGGGGGGGGTGGGAAATTCGAGGATTAAGAACCAAAACCTGGATTAAAAAAAGGTTTGATGCGCTAAACTCGGAAATTCCTAGGAGAATAGGCCGTAGTTGCACTTAAGCGAGCGAAAGTGAGCTTAAGCTATTCAGTTAAGTGTACATGAAACGTAGGCTCCGCCTACTTTAACTACATAGCTAAGTCTTAGCTTATACTGATAATAACTATGGATTCAATGAAGACTTACGTTATATTAAAATTATTTCTATGCACCGTCAAATAAGTACATTTATGTTGTTTGCTGATGATGCTAAAATTGTTAATGTTAGTAGTAAGGAGACCCCCGCAAGCGTAATTTGGGGGCGCCACACGTTATAACATAGGACGATTCTCCTATCTTTTCTACACGGGGGCGCCATGCGAGTGACCGCCTTCGGCTACCCCCGCTTTTCCCCTAGGAAATTTCTCCGGGGGAATAGGTGGGACTAGTCACCCAGGCTGGGGGAGGGGCGCCCGCCCAGGGCCAGGGGGCCCAGGGCCAGGGAGAGGAAAGTGCGGGTGACCGCCTTCGGCTACCCCCGCTTATATTTATAGATTTGGAAAAAGTCGACCGAACTGGGGATCGAACCACCGACCTGCGCGTTTAAAGATTAACCGCTTAACCACTGAGCGATTTGGCTTGTTTGAGTGAATGTGAGTATTATTTATAATATAAAGTTGGCATATCCGGCTAATTTTAAGCAGTGATATTTATAGGCAATATCTGAAATGCAGTTTAACGATAGTTTTTCCGAACTCAAAAGGCACTGGTTTATCTTGATCACTCTTAATGTTCACTTCAATTGTATTGAATGATTTTTTGAGCACAGGTATATAATGTGGACTAATATATGCGTGATTAACAATATCCATATACTTTCCTTCTATATTCACAACCTGCAGAAGCGGTGCAAAAATATTTCCAACAATTTGAGGCTCAACTATATCACAATATACGTAAAAGTTATGCATTCCACCTAGCATGTCAGGCGAATGGTGCGCAACTATGTTCAATTCTTTCTTTACGGTATAATCTATATTACTAAGCTGGCTCTCTAGAAATCCGAGCATATACATTAAATGCTTTGTAAGCTTTACACTTTGAATATATACAGAATTTATTGTCAGATGACAAAATTTTCTATTTTCATCATACTTTATGCCAAAATATTGCATGTAATCAAATTTATCTATTGAGCTAATCGTTTTTATTCCATTCCTGATGGCTTGAATGAGATCGTATATATTTAAATACCTTGCTCGAGGAATAAGCAATTTTTGCCGCACATTGTTTTTTATATCATAAAATTGTATCATATTCTGCTCCTCGGAAACATTGTGCCATGTATTTGCATAAATTATTTCTACTAAACCAACCTCCCACTCACCATTTAATACAATTTGTCTAGGCAGATTGGTAACAAATGTGGCTGCAGTATTTGTTTCTTGTGAATTGCTTGGAAGAGTAAGGTAAAATTGTTTCATATCCATGTTTACAACTTAAGTTTATTAAAGTATTTATAGATTTTTTCATGTTGCATTGATGTGACAATTTTCTTAAATGAAATACCTTGTGCACGGCAAACTAGAAAATAGATGCACATGTGGCCGCATGAAATGCTAAATATGCCTTGAACTTTTGCATTATTGTATGTGTAAGCTTTTGCATTATGCTGTATATACTCTTTGAGCTCAAATGGTTTTCGTCCGTAGCTGTCAAAATAGTCGCAGTGTCCTTTGTGATTAAAATAGAGGGCAACCCAGTGGGAGCCAGGTTGATTGCTATCATCTAGGTTCACTACAAGGGCAGCAGGGTAACTCTTAACGCGAGGCACAAGGTCTAATGGGAAAACACCTAAAAATGTACGATTTTGAAAAGCAGCTTTAAGGATTTCAATTATTTCAATAGTATTCATGTTTTATGCGTTATAATCATGAAAAGTGTTACGGTTTTTGTCAATCATTATCAAATTGTCAAATTCAGCATATATAATAATTTCAACACCTGAATCGGGCAAATTACCACTGAATTTTATATGAATGCTGGTTGTACCCTCGTGGATTAAATCCCAATGCCCACTATCATCTTCATCAGGAGTCAGGTCGAACACGAAAAAACAATGACTCGTTTTAAATTCCTCTCTGCTAATAAAATTACTTTCACGCCCTAAATCTAATGCTTCAAACATTTGATTAAAAGCTTGTAGGTATCTATCATGTTTAAATGAAATGCTGAGCGGGTAAGCTGGATATGTTATACCTCCACATGTTACTTTTACATCATTTATATTAAAATGCTTGAAATTAAATGGTGATTTTTCTATATTACCTCGGTAAGCACTGCCTTCAACACATGCAAATACAATACGCCGAGGTAGCTGACCATTAAACAATGTATAATTAGGCGTTTCTCTTGCTGGATTTGATAAATGCAAGTTGGTCATAGCCACTCTCCTTATGGGATATTTTGCAGTACATGATTGCATTGTTTGCTCAAGAGCTAAGTTCACACTGTCCAAAACCTCAACTTTTCGAATGAAAAATTTCATTTGTAGGACCTGTAGTTCTAAATTTAAATCCTCAAAGCACTGCAAAACAAAAGCATTGCTATTTCTATGTAATTCTAGCCGAAAATCGGTAAAATTAAGCAAATATCTGTCTTGTGAAAACATGTCAATGTGCAGTGGAGCTGAAACTTCTACAATATTTTCATCTTTGAACATTTTTGACCGCTTTTTGAATGATTCACTATCTTTTGTGTCGACTTTACTGCCCCCGTCATGAAAGTACAGGGATGACTGTAATTGTGAATGTTTTGCATCATATCCATAATTTAGCTCCGTTTCAAAATAAGATCTGTAAGCATATTTATCAGAGCTGTCAAAAACTAATTGCCCTCCTAAAAAGCACTTAACTTGCTTGAAAAAAGTTTTACCAATTAGATTGATAGGCGCATAGTCGGGTATTGCTGCCCCTGCAGCAACCGTTGGTTTTCTTATTCTTAGTAACATATAAATGTGGTTTTTGCTAAGTTGCAGGTAATGTGGGTCAGGTGGTATTCGAAATTCATATGGGCCTTCATTTGTGATTGGATGCGTTGGCTGGATTTCATGCCAGAAGCCTTGTTTTATGACTACTTGGGTGGGAGGGACCGTGAAAAGGTCAAGTTCGGTTTTTGTACTTGGAGTTGATTTTATGTCTATGAGAGCCATTATTTTTGTTTAGTATTGAAAAGGCATCATTCATATTAGTATTTATAGACTTTGGGCGGTTACCAAGCCCTTCCCCTTGCTGCTGCTGAAGTGCATGAGAGGCTTCATCAAAAAATTGTGCAGCTTCTCGCTTTGAGTGTTCCTTGGTTGACTGAAAAAGGGGTTTTCCTTGGGCCAAATCAGCTGCTATATTTGAACCTGCCACTAAAGCATGTTTTCCAACTCGCTTACCAATTGATTGTAAAACAGGGACTGCCATTCTGAAAAGCGAACGGAAAAAGCTGCCAAGCCCTACGCCCCGCTGGTATGGGATGCCTTTAAACCCCTCCAACCCATAGCCCGCCTGCCCAGTGTAGTACTGAAGCCAAAAATTGTAATTGTCTGGATGAAATTGGACATGCATTTTTGTGAATTGCTACTGCAAAGTAATAAGAGTATTTATAGGCTTTCATCCCAATCAAAATCTATGTCAGTTCGAGCTGCTGCAAAAAGTTGCCTTCCTTGTTTATTGCCAATGCTTTCAATTGGCACATTCATACGATTGAGTGCTTTTAGTAATTCTATTGTACCTGGGTGTTTCCTTATATTTTTTCGCTCACGGGCTAAATCATGCACTATATCTGTGACATTAGAATCATAAATTTCTTGGCCATCAATCACAAGCTGTCCACTAGGGGCAATTTCGATATTTGGACTGCTGTGAATGTAGTGTAAGAGCATTTTTGCTTTCTGATACTGTGATTTTGGGATATCTTCAAGAATTTCCACATCATTAGCAATTCGACTTTCTATGATATTTGCTTTATAAGGTTGTTTTTTCTTTTCCTGTAATCGCATAAATCTACCAACAAGCTGATTATACTTCATAAGCTTTACATCAGGTGGGGCATTCTTATCACTTAAAAGTTTTTGCATCTCCTTGTCTAGAGTGCCAAGTAAGCTATCAACAGGTTTCCTTTGTTCAGTCAGTTCACTAGGTATTAGAATTATTTTTTCTGTGTGCTTCATTTTCTATCTATTATTGCATCAGCTAATAGACTGCCAACAATTGAAAGTATGGGAGTGAGTAATAAGGGAAGAAAACCACCGTTCTGTAATATAATGTCTTTTCTTTGCTTTGTTGTTGCCTGTTTATTGTTTGCTAGATATCTAATTTGATTCTGGTACCTTTTAAGTGTGTTGGTGTCTTTTTCTAAAAAAGGAATATTACCGTTTAAAAAGTTATGAGCACAATCACATATGCAAAGAATCTGATCCTTGCTAGCAGTATTTATAAGCGCGTATCTCTGAGGTTTCTTTGCAATGCTTAGCACGTGTAAACAAGTTATATTCCGTTTCAGTCGTTTTGGAGCCATCCTAAATTTTTATTTTTTATTTTCATTAGTATTTATAGACTTTGGTACATAGATAGATGGATGTTTATTGAAAATATTCGTTTTTAGCCTAAGTTCATCTCTAGCGTTCTGAGTAAGATCAATCAAGAGATAGCCATGTGGCTGAGCAGTAGCATCTGAATAAGCTTCTAAAAAATATTTCGGATTGGCAGGATAAAGCTGACGAGATAAAACTTGTGCCTGTAACTGATCAGCAGGATTTTTAAAAAGCACAATATAATCAGAATTAATGCGAGAAGTACGCAGTCCATCAAAAAATAGGTTTTGCACTATGTGAATGACACTGACATTCCAGTGGTGACAACCTCGTGTGAATAATTGTATGATTTGCCCATTGCCTTTACTTTCCTGCATCAGATCGTCAAGTATAAGTAGTTGAGGCGTTGGGCTTGTCTCTTTGAGTCTTTTAAAGTTAGGCAAGCCTTTAAGGAAGGTGACATTTTTAAGCTTCTTATATAATGGTTGATCTTCTGTAAAGCACCACCAGATCTTTGTGATTTTTGTGTCAATTAGTCTTTCACGATTTTCTATAAGTTGTTTCACAAACGTTGTTTTACCTGATTTTGTTGGACCAGAAACAATGCATGTAAATGGATGTTCTAAAATCATTTTGGCTGCTCATAAAACTTTAGTTCCCTCTTTGTTAACTCTGTATCGAACTTTTTTGGCCAATTTTTAAATTTTACTTTATATGTGCCTTTGCCCATATTTATAGCTTTTGCGACTCGCTTATGCATTTCAGCCTCTGGTTCAGCTACTTGGAGCTCTTTTCTATAAAACGCACCAACGATTGGTTCTCCCATCAAATCTTCCAATCTGTATGTTTTAGGACAACTGTCTGACACTTCTTTAATACGAAACAGCTCATCTGTATATGTATGCTTGCTTGCTTTTGCGAAATTGCTTTTCAAGGAAGTTATTCTCACAAGTTGTCCAATAGGTAGTGCTGCTTCTGGTTTACAATTCAACCGCTTTCTCAGCATAAATGCTAATAATTCTCCTGTATTTTCAGAATTTACATCATTTGGCGTTATATTATTTAGGCTACTATGTGGGGTGTTATTGTAACTCTCGATTATGCTTTTATATACCTTTGTCCAATTTTCATTTGAATAGTATGTCATGTATCGCATAAGCTTGTCACGGAATGTTCGATGAAATCGTTCCACAAAATTAGCTTTAATCTCAGGACTGCTTGTCAATATATGCTTGATTTTGTGTAATTTTAACAATTTATTAAATTCACCTTTAAATTCATTGCCATGATCAGTTCGCACTGACTGGGGGTGCTAAGCTGTAATATTTTTTCAAACGCTTGTGACGCAGATTTAGCACTTTTATTAGTCATTGCCTGCCCATAGGCTTTACGCGAAAAAATATCAATAACTGTCAAAATGTATCGATTTTTATAATTTTTGTTCCTAAATTCTTTGAGATCAAGAAGGTCTACATCCCACAGGAGATTAGGACCTGAAACTATGATTGGTCGCCTGATAAATCGCTTTCTCACAGGTTTATGTAGCTGATAAGTAAACTGTTTAGACAAAAATTCTTTTACTTGTTTATTTGATGCTTTGCTAACTTTTTGCAGTTTATTAGTACCCGAAAATGATCCTGGCTCGCTCACCTCTGTCCACTGTATCTTTAATGGATCCATTGTTTATAAATATATAGAAAAAGGATTTGTCAAATAGTATTTATTAATAATGGTCACCATACAAAACATTGTGTTGACTACATGCCTGCCAAATACAGCGCAGTACAATCGGCAGAAATTTCCAGATATTGTATTTCGATCAACCAAGGCAACACTACTAATTTTCAAATCAGGAAAAATTGTATGTGTTGGAGCTAAAACTGTTCAAGAAGGAGAAAATATGATAATGTTGAAAATAAAGCCTGTGCTGTTTGTTGGCTCGGCTAACTTGGGATTTCGCATATGATCTTTGCAAGTTTTATGAGCTGGTGGAAAGAAAATGCATGTACGAAGTAGAATTATTTCCCGGCCATGCAGATTAGATACATAATATTCTAAAGTTCACAAGAACTTTTCCAAACTTTGCAAAAAAATTTCCAAACTTTACAAAAAATTTTCCAAACTCTGCAAAAAATTTTCCAAACTTTACAAAAAATATTCCAAACTTTACAAAAGTACTATGCTTAAGCATGTAAAATTAATTCCAAACTTTACAAAGAATATTTCAAATTTTACAAGCTTTTGTGCCCATTTGTCGATGTCCGATCCACACCACGAGGAGGTTGGCACAATGGTGGATCATTTCCAGCTGAAAAGCTGAAAATTTTATTTTTTGACCATTTATACATAAATTTTTGAATACTGTAAATTTTCATGCCTTAACATGTATAATTTATTTCAAACATTGCAAACTATTCTGTAAGTTTCACTCCAAATGCGCATGAACGTGTGCTCATTTGACTCATAACACAGGAATATTGTCACAATACTGAGGCATTTTAGCTTGAAAATATTTAAAACTTTTTCTTAACATAATGTACAAGAAAGATCATTCAAACAAGTATACGCTCGCCCACAAACTCCTTTCGGGGAGGTAGCGCTCGCATACTACAACATTCATACAGGTATACACCCCAACTGCCACTAACCCGGATCGCGGGGTACAGCTGAGAATGTAACACAGAACCACATACACATCGCCGGCACTTGCTCCTCACAAGGCACGACATGTACATGGAAAACATCCTGTTTCAACAGGCTACTCCTTTCTTGTATAATGTGCTGAAAAAAGTTTTTAAATTTTTTTTACACTAAAATTAACTCAGTATTGTGTCAATGTTCCTGTAATATGAGTCAAATGGGCACAAATTCATGTGCATTTGGAGTGAAACTTACAGAATAGTTTGCAATGTTTGAAATAAATTATACATGTTAAGGCATAGAAAATTTACCGTGTTCAGAAATTTTGTTAAGTTGAAATTTTTTATATATCTAATGGGACTGTTGTTATTCCATCGGATAAAACTTTTCTTTTAACATACAAATATGGTAGTCCCTGCTTTTCTTGTATGTATGTCTATATTTGATTATCTGGTTGCATGCGGAAACCAATGTTTTTTCCGCCTTGTGCTTCCTGATTTTGCAGGACATTGCTGTACTGCTCGAAGCTCAGCTTATTTACCTTTTTCATTAAGCCTTTACTGCTAGACTTGATTTTATTTGTTGTCTCATCTACAGCAATGTACGTTTTAGCGGCTAAACAGCACATGGCTGTTCCTCTGAATTCCTCTTTAGTAAACCGGGTGTTCTTTTGGTTGCTTTAGATGTTACAAACCAATGTGAGTAAACTTGCTCAAACTCTTGCCTTTTTTCTGGCTTTACTATATCTAACAAATTTTCAGCAGACAAAGCTAAATAAATGCTATCTGTGTCGGTCTGCATACACTGATAATCTGACTTGTCAAAGAATTTCAATAATACATCGTAGAAAAATTCTAGCATGCGAATTTTCGCCCAGTTATATACCGAAAGGCCTACTACAATCGGTAAATCTAAGGTTATTTGCTTTTTACGCATATGTATTTCATAACAGTTGTTAGTAATAAATATGCTTAATTTTTTTAATGAAAGGACTTAAGCTGCATTCAGCTGCTCTTTCATAGTCGGCATATGAGACAGCTATGTGTTGTTCCTTGTTAGTGAGTGTCTTTCCATAACCTGTGTTTCCAAGAAGTTTGAATGTATCGGCCAGCATAGCAAGTTCTGGGTCTTCATCACCTTCTTGTCTATGCTTTGTTACTATATCTCGAAATTTTTCAAATGGCCTTGTTCTATCATACTGTATTACCTCGTGAACTTTTTTTTATCTAATGTAAGGCCATGATTAACAAGAAATCTTATCATTTCTGTAGATAGCATGATATTTTTCCCAAAATAACTGCTTATTAGATTTTGCCGTGGCTTTTTTAATAAACCCATTTTTTCAGCATATTCTTTCATTAGAGGGCCGACGTCCTCTCGACTGATTTCAGCATGCTTTATAATTGGTGGAAAGTCGGCATATAGGTCTTTTAAACTATTAGGAGTTGAAATGTCTACCTTGGCAAAGCCAAAGACGGATCCATCAAGTATTGCTTGTGTCATTTCCTTAGTACTAATCCAATTTTTTGAGTAGAAGTGCCTAAGCTTTTGCGTTTTCAAGTATTCCATGCGTATTTCATGCCATTGGCATTCCCATATAGTGATGAGATTGTATCCTAATGACTTAATTTACGTTTCCTTCTCCTTAATCCAGTTTTGTGCTTCCTCTGGGTCGATTTCCTTATTGCGTGCGCCTGCTAGGCAGTCATGACCATGCCAGTAACAGCCATAAAATTCGTATACAGTATTTGTTTTAGCGCAAAAGCCATCAACAGGTAAGCATCTGGGTCCTACAGTTTTTTTTTACCATTTCCTGAATGCTGTATTGGCTGGCTTATTTTTTGACTTTCATATTCAAGATACTCGATTGAAATTGGCTTAGCGGAAGAGATTTTATGAAATTTATCGTTTTTCTCAGGAATCCAGTGATCAAAGTAGCCTGTTGGCATATCCATGGCTTGCGCCCATAAATATAGTGCATTAAAATCTAAACCTATTATTGCTTTGACGGGTTCGCTCGGATTGTTGCGGATATACGTCTCATCTTTTATTGCAAGTCGTGTCATGACCATAGAAAGTCCGCCTCTCATACTTGATTTTAGTGTATAGTACAAATCCTTAGAATAAGATGCAAAGAGAGCGAATTGGGTTTCTGGAATGCTTCGAAATAGGTAGCGCTCAGTGATACCTGGTAGGGACATGGCCTCCCTGAAAATATCTATTCTGAATCTGTCCCAATAAAGTCGGGCCATGGTCAAACAAGCTTCTAAGAATGGTACAACGCCTCGAATGTTGTAAAATATGAGATAGTCTCTTAGAGTCTTCATGTTATATTTTTTCCAATAATTTATGCATTGTTCATAATCTTCATCGCTTATACATTCTTCTTTCAGGGTGCTATAAAAAGCTTCAGGGGGAGGCAGCTTTTGTTCAGATAATTTATCAAAGGAGTCTAAATATTCATAAGGAAATTTAGCTTTTACTAAGCTTGATTTATATGCTTTCATAAACGCATCTAAGCTGAAGCCTGGAGCTACATAGGTGCTGATGTCTAGAAATTCGAAAAGATTTGTTGATAGGCAAAGTGTGGTGCCATTTCTCAAAATAGCTTTTGGCCATTTATTTATTTTGTGGATCCTTGCGAACTTGCTGTATGAGTGCTGGAAACAAGTTGCGTTTAATCAAATTTAGGTCATATTTGCCTGAGTTGAAACCAAGGCAAGTTAACTGGAGAAGAGTACCTATGTAATTTGGTCCTAAGTTTATTAAGCTGATTCAAGAAACCTTTTTCGCGCCTTACATCTCTATTCTCATGTTCCTTGATGTAGGCTATCTGATTTTGAATCTTTTGATCAAGAGCTATAAAGATATCTTGAAAGTATGGTAAAAGTAGGGCGCTTTGCGCCTGTTGAATTTTTTCGAAATGCTGCAGTAATTGTATGATTAGCTGATCGGCTAAGTAAGAACAAAATTGATTTCCTATGGGAATGTCAAGGTCGGCCAATTCTTCAAAAATAGTTTTCTTTAATTGAAAGACTCCGCCTGGAAATTTATGCTTTGTCTCCCCTTTATTGCAGTGATTTTTCGCATGATCATGTAAGTACTCTGATTTTTTAAATAGTCTGCTGCAATTGATACAGACGTATCTTGTCGCATATTGATCTAGATTCATTATATAGCTATAGTGTGCCTTATCAGAGGCAGTAATTGAAATGTCTAAATTTAATAGCTTGTCATATTTCCTAATCGTTTTTTCCAACAAATGGCTGTCTGCTTATCAGCATCAATATGAAAACACTGAATATCTACTTCAAACCATTTTTCTACTTTTTCCAAATCAGTGTATGGAACTCCTTCAAAATTTTCAGTGTTTGCTTGAATATTTTTCTTTTGACAATACTGTACAAAAAGTCTATAAACTGCATCTGATTCGAAATTTCCTACAAGACATTGTGCTAAGCACCGGAAAAAGCAGAGATTATCTTTAAACTTGTTTCTATGCTTATCCTGTGTCATGTGTAAAGTGTGTCGCTGATATGCATTAGTTTCAGGAAGTTCAATATCTGTACATCCAGCAACAAAATTTTTCTGAGGAGTTACAAAAAATTCTACATTTGTTATAGCCTGAAGTCCCCATTTAGTATCTGGGCGGCTGTATTTTTCTTCAATATCAATTTCTTGAAGCTTTTCTGCTAAATTTTTTACATCATCACTGTTTCTGATTAGAACTGGCTTTCCAAGAAGAGTGAAATTATTTTGGCAAGCATACCAATAATTGCTTAAACCAGTTTCGCGATTTTTCAGAATACAACCTAATGCTGCATCCACACGGAATGCCTCTTTTTCATTATTGAAAATATCACTAAGCATATTTAAATAATCGCCAGTTCCCCAGCGATAATTATAAGAGTGATCTAGCACATCATTTATGCTTTTGGTTGTGCGTATCAAATTCCAGTACTTCCTGACTTCCTCCCGAACATTGTCAGGGTAGTCGGACAAATCTTCTGGAAGAAGACTGTCCTCAGGTATTATGGTAGTTTGAACAGGCTCAGCCTTTTCTAATTCGGGTCCTGGATTAGCTTTTACTAGTAAGCATGATTTCATATGAGTATCTGAGAAAAGATCTGATGAGTTACAATAGATGCACTTTTTTTCCACATGCTTAGTCTCAAAATGCGTACAAAGTTTCCTAGGAAGCCTAAAAAGTGATGCACATGAAGGGCAGCGATACCTTGCACCTATGTGCACAGATTCCTCATGCTCCTTTAGCTTGTTAGATCGTGTGAATGTTTTGTTGCATGTTATGCATGTGTGCAGCTTACGCTTCGGAAGCTGCGATCGGTTTGAACCGGCCCCTAAAAAAGTTACTGGCGTCGGCCGGTGGAGGCTATTTGTTAGCCCCTCTGAGGGCACTGATTATTGGCCAATGTTGGCCCCGAATTTTTCGTTAAAGGCCAATATTGGCCAATAACGCGTGCATTAGGGGCCAATTTTTGCAAGATTTAAAATTTCAAAAAGCTACACATCTGTGGGTTTCGAACCTCGTACTTTCGTGTTGGTAAACTCACGCGCGCACACTGCGCCATACCGAAATTGTGATCAATATTCTGAAGAATGATACTAATGCTATCTGTTATATACAGTACCTATGTACACGCAGTTGCTATTTTTTGTTTGAAAGAGATTGCTTATGCTGTCTTTTATGCCTAAGTAGTTTGAATTGTATGGTAGGTATTTCTAATTATCGTTGGTTTGCCTTACGTATTGCAAAATCCTACATATGTACCTACATAAATACATATCGTACGTACACGTGTGCATAAATATTATAATGCCATGTCAGCATACGTGGGCAGCAAGAAAATTCCGGGGGTGCAAGATTTTTGAAGGTCAGAAATGGCCTTAAAAATGGTGGTATGGCAATAAAACACCATTTTTCGACGTTTCTCATCAAGCACTATCCATTGGAATCAAAAAATTTCGAAAAAAACGAAAAAATTTTCAAAAATTGAATTCTGGGGGGTTATTTTGATTTCTGGGGAGTATTTTGGTTTCTGGGGGTGCATACCCCCAAACCCCCACGCCCCAGGTGTGCATGTCAGTATGCGATTTCAAACAGCTAGGTAGAGGTTGCCTACCTATGTAGCAGGACAATAGGTATTGTTACGAGATAAATCGGTCGCCATGTTACGAAATAACGTTCTAAATTCTAATTCAGGCTAAATTCTGGCTATCAGTGGGATAAGGCCTCCCGTCGAATTGTTATGCGGACTTATTCGTATATGTATGTGCTACAGCTAATATAAGTAATTGCTGTGCGTATATTGTAGGTGCGATGGAAACAGGCATACAGTAAGTACGTAGACGTATTACAGCTACCGACGAGTTGGACGAAACTACCGTCCTGTTAGACGAACATGTACATACTCACACACTAAAATATTATAACGAAAATCATTAATAGGGTTTCATGGATTTCACTGTAGGCGTGGCGTGACCTTGCATTATGTCGAAAATGTCCCAACTGAAGCGAGACTGTTTGTTATTCGAAAAACGTCGATTACTGTAGACTCGTGTACAATAAAGTTATACGTACAAAAAGGGTATTTTCCGTAACAGTATAGTCTGTTTCATTTATTCGAGAGTTTTTTAGTCAATTTTTTAAGGGCTACAGTAAGCGAAACAAGACGATTTACTGTAATTGGGCAAATCAGCTCAGTGAGGGCGAGTGGCTGGAATTCTTTCATTTTAAATGCACTAATCCGTCCATATAAATTTAATTTAGGCATTTAATCAGCGCTTGGACATGCTACAGTAAGTGCGCTGAATAAAAAGCTGTTGGCTGGAATCGAACCCGGGTTGCTTTGACGACAAGCGGACGTTCTACCACTGAGCCATGCGGCAGCGTTTCTTAGCATCTTAGTCTATTGTATTTAAAATGTCAACTTAGGATTAGCTGAATACGTGATTTTATCTGTAAGTTGATTGATCAGCTGGAAGGCGAGAATTAATTATGCTGCTAAAAATGTAATTGAAAAACCCTTCTTTGCTATGTAGCTACAGTGAGATCTAGCGACCTACAGTAAATAAGAAAAAAGGATTACTGTAGCCGTCGAAATCATTCACTGAAAAAGCTTCAGATAAATGAAACAGACTATACGTATTAAGGTACCTACGCAACTATAGTGTGTTTCATTTGATCGAGGGTTTTTTGGAAAGCTTAAAGTGGCTACAAAAGTGTTTTATACTAATGCGACAGCAAATAGGTTTATTTTATAGAATATCGAGTTGCATTATGATCTTTGATACTGCCAAGAGGCAAGACGGCATGATATAAGGTATGTACTTATAGGTCACTTTAGTGGCCTGGGCCCTGTTGCATAAAACTTTTTCATAAGTAATAAGTACTGAATTCATAAGTAAATAAGTAAAATCCTGTTGCATAAAAAATAAGTAATAACTTATTAATTCATAAGTGTCTCATAAGTGAATTTTCATAAGTGTTTTTCGATTCCGTTGCATAAAAGTTATAAGTCTATAAGTCTATAGGCGATTTACTTATGAAAAAAAGCAAAAATGTTCAACAACCTTTTGAGACCTATGAAACTGTTATAAGTCCTTTCTATTATGTTGAATTTTTGCGATGTTGTTTGGTAGCTCTAGTGAAAGTGATGATGAACTTTTACGTGCTCCTCTTATGCGAAGAAAACGTACTTTTCGTCCACGAATAAACTTTGATCGTATCCCCAGTGAAAATGTTTCGAGATTTCGTTTGACGGATGATCATGTAGCTTTTTTGGTTGATAATTTATCAAAATTTATTGAACACCCTACAAAACGTAATTTTGCTTTATCTACGGAGCAACAAATACGATTGTCTTTGCGGTTTTTGTCTTCCAACGGCAATTTTCAGTTAGTGGGAGATGCGCATGGCGTTCACAAGTCAACTGTTTGCCGAACATTGCATAATTTTGTAGATGCTGTTAATGACAACGTAGTTAAAGAATGGATCAAATGGCCCCAAAATTTTCGTGCGATCAGCAATAAATTTTACAATATTGCTAATTTACCTTGCGTCATTGGTTGTGTAGATGGGACCCATTGTGAAATTATTCGACCAAAAATGGATGAAAATCAATACCTAAACCGTCATGGTGTGCATTCTATAAATGTTATGCTCGTCTGTGGGCCTGACATGAAATTTTATTATGCGTCTTCTAAGTGGCCCGGTTCGGTTCATGACGCCCGGATATTTCGTAACTAGCAAAGAAAAATGCTCCGATGGAACAAAAAAGATGAATATACTTGGAATTGTGGATTATTATGGATGTAAAAGGAGGGGACTAGGAAAAATCTACCTAAAGTCGGAAAATCTGCTAAAAATCACACTTTCTCTAAGCAACGCAAAAAATCGATGTATATTCTGCGGCCAACAGATTAAAATAAATATTCAACCATAACAATGATTGAAACAGCAGCACGTTAGTCATGCAGTAGCTATGGGAAATGATATTAAGTAAACTAACAGTCTTCCAAGCCAATTGAATGAAATAGCAAACATCGAAGACAATTGAAGACATTGGTTGGTTAAAAACAGTAGGAAACACGTAAGTTGACTTGAAACAGACTTAATGTAGATACACTAGCATGCCCGAAACGATTGTGTGCACTAATCAATCGGCTCCAGCTTTGCTTGCTATAATGCTCATAAAACAAAACAACTTTAAATACAATACCTCTTAGTTTTCTATCAATCAGGTGCCAGCAATTTAAAAAAGTAACCTTGATAGATTTCGTTTATACACTCTTATCTGAAACTTCGAACATTATTTAAAACAGACACTTTTTTAGGAGGCCGCAGAATATACATCGATTTTTTGCGTTGCTTAGAGAAAGTGTGATTTTTAGCAGATTTTCCGACTTTAGGTAGATTTTTCCTAGTCCCCTCCTTTTTACATCCATAATAATCCACAATTCCAAGTATATTCATCTTTTTGTTCCATCGGAGCATTTCTTCTTTGCTAGTACACTACTTTTAATTAGCGTGATTTCAGTACATCAGTCAGTAAACACAATCAGTAACATGCCACAATAATGACAACAGTCCAAGAACGCGGAAAACAATATTGTTCTTAACATCAGCATTATCCTTTTTAAACAAGACAACCTTATTGACACCATCCATTTTCAAATTAAAACTGCATTAAGTTATTTCTTCTTAATGTGCAGTTCACTAATAATCAAGCACAAAAATTTAACCAACGAATTCACATTGCAAATCCTCACTCAATCAATACACAAGCACAATGTGTTGTGACTTTTGAAATTGAAAACACCCAATTTTCAATTTTCAAATTGAAAAATTGGATCAATTTTCAAATTGAAAATTGGGTCAATTTTTCAAATTGAAAATTGGGTGTTTGAATTTGCGATGAAGAAAATAATCAAAAGATAGACACTTGGTTTATTTAAGCCGAGTAATAAAATAACGACCGTCCACCAATTCCAAACTAAACGCAACTAATCTGATCACTATGAAAAAGTTTTGAAAAATGAGCTTGCTAAGCGAGAGTTGTAAACCAAGAGAAACTTAAAATTAAAACCTACCATTAAATTATGAGAGAATTATAAAAGATTTTAAACTTCAAGAAAATGGAAAAGGCGGGATGTTGGTAAATTAGAAGGCAAAGATTTTCGGCAAAAATTCAAAAACTTCACGCAAATATCAAATGTAAGGAACACTAACGCTTTGATTTGGTAGTAAAATAAATTTGTAGTATAGACTACATATTAACAACAAATGAATAGTGCAAACTTTACACAACTACTAGGTGTAGAGAATACTAACAGTTTACGGCTTATTAATGTACATGATTACAATAAAGCTGTATATCTTTGTCGACTTCTGTGCACAGTAGTGTGATTGCTGGTTCATTTTAAACCACTTTGCAGGCAATTTACATCAATTAAACGATAGCTCTCCATGTGCAAGATTTTGTGAAACATATTATAAACACGGCTAAGAAAGATTTAACTTTAATGCAACCCATTTAAGACAAAATTACATCTCTTCAATGATCTAAGGACACTTGAACATAATTTTTTAAATCACTTTAGATTACTTTCGAGGGTAAACAAACTCACTTAATTGATGTCTCACATATGAATCCTTGAAAATTTCTTGACTTCAGTTACAAAGTCTCTGCAAGTCTATCGAATTAGGGTTAACACGTAACGTAAACTTTACACAAACACATAGCGTAAAGAATATTTTAGTCGGATTCGTAATTTTGATATTGCTCCGATATTTCTTTCAACATTTATGGAAAAATGAGTCTCCATAATGTTTTGAAGACAATAAACATTAGGTTTAAACCACTTTGCAATACTGCTGAGTGTAAGCAAGCGCGCCCAATTGACGTATATATTTCATTCCCTGTAAATTTTTATATCTCAGGAAAAAATTTCGATTTTTGCAATGCTCTAGAACAAAGGCTAACATGCAGTGTAAAAAATTACTCGGATATTATGATCAACATTCATGAAAAAATTATGTCTCTACAATGGTCTGAGGACATATAAACAATGAATGTAAACTACTTTACATCACTGTTGGATGTAAACAAACGCGCCTACGTGACGTCTCACATTTGATCCTTTGAAAACTTCTAGGCTCCAAGAAAAAATTAGGTTTCAGGAATGCTCAAAAACGAAGATAAATATATATGTAGTGTAAACTTCATGTAAACACCTAGTGTAAAGAAGATTTTAGTCAGATTCGTAATTTTGATATTGTTCCGATATTACGATTAATATTTATGAAAAAATTAAGTCTACATAATGTTCTATGGGCAAACTAACAATTGGTGTAAACTACTTTACAACACCGTAGAGTGTAAACATATGCGCCAGACTGGCATATCAAATTTGATTCCTGGTCCATTTCTAGACTTGATAAACGTGTCCCTGACTCGTAACCGGAGAAGCAGGCAGAAAAAACAAGACAGAAACGCATTTAAAACTCCAAATTTTTTGACTTTACACTCGCTAAATATTAATGTATAGACAATTTGCTTTGACATGCACCTGATATAAAGCACTTTATTTTTATTCTATTAGACTTATCCCGACTTCTGGACGGAGAAAGTGGCGAACAAAAAACGCAACAAAAACGTATTTTCCACCATTTAGAACACTGTAAACTTTAAAATTCCGTACCGAACTCCCCATTGAGTTTAAAGAAATTCGGTTTAGTACAATTTGTAGCTTTTAAATCGTAGTACATTCCTGTGTGCCAAAATTCTGTTGCAAAAATTATTTGGCATGATTTATCAATCAAACTTCGGAAAAAAACGTGTTTTTTAGCCCATTTTTTACCTCTGATTTCGAACTTTACACCCCCATAAATAACTCAATATTGCGTTTTTTTAAATGCGGTTTGCTGCGATGTTTAGCCCCTGTAAGGCACTTTATTAATGCTGTCTTTGATTTGCACTGACTCATAAGCGGAAAAATTTGGCAGAGAAATCTTAGTTAAAATCCATTTTTTTACACCATCCACTAGAGTGTAAACTTTAAACCCCAGGATCTAACTCACCATAGAGCATAGAAGACTTTGCTTATATGCAGAATGTAGCCCTTGATCCGCTCTACATTTCTGTCAGAAAACATTTTAAAAACCTCATAACCGGAGTTAGTATCGGACATAGGAAGGTTGAAAACTCGACCAAAAAGTGCTTTTTCACTTCCCAGATTTTCGCACTCTTTACACTGCCGTTCGATAAATAATGCGAATTTCAAAAAACAAAAAAAGTGTCATCTGTAGAATTCATCCCTCTATTATCCTATTCTGTTCAATCCTTCGAGTCATCAATACTCAGTTGTCCACATGCCGCAGTAAAAAGGTCCCAAAATTTGTCCTATGTTATAACGTTACACAAAAACTTTACACCTTCTTTACACAGTTAATTTTGAGTTTCAAGAAAAAACAAAAAGCACGGGCAGCGAATTTTTTTATTATCTTTCTTTAAAAAAACCGCACCTTCCAGAAGTGTCCCGTTATAGCTGTAGGGGGGTGCCCAGGTGTTGGGAGTACTAAGTATATTATAGGTAACAGCGCTAACGCGCTACCTATGATAGTTCTTTGGCACAACAATTCGAAAATCATTGGCAACCTATTCCAGGTATGTGAACATTGTTGTACGAGTTCCTCATGCCCAGCGCCCAGTTTCATTATCTTAAAAAAACTTTTCACGAACCGCATTCTTAATGAATTAATACCGAAAGTCACGACTTGGAGACAAAACAATCGAGCTTTTATGCCCAAAATGTTCTATTTTAAAATTTGTCAAACGTCCCCAACATACATAGGAGTGGGGGACATCTGGTGGGAGTTTGGATCCCCCTCAGAAGTTTGAAAACAAATGAAGAAAAAGAAAAAAGGGGAAAAAGAAAGAAGTGCACAAGACTGACATTTTATGCCATTAAGTCCATTCTTGGCCTAGTTTTTAAAAAAATCCCAATTTTTTTATTTTTAGATGGGAAATGATGCTAAGTGACGGGAAACGCTTAAAAACATACGTTTTTAATACTTATTTTGCGTTTTCACTGACTTTTAGGCGTTGATCGGGAAAACTTTTCAGGCGGACCCCTATCAGAACTTCTTGCTGCCGATGTGTGCTCCCAACCCAACGCCCCTCCCCGCTCTTGTTTTTGTACCCAATTAATTACGGTAATCATGTATGGCATTACCTACTATTTTTTTCGATCCTCGTTGTAGCCTGCGTAAAGATGCAAAAAAATCCTTTGCATCGAAATTTTTCTTTGTACCCACTGTTTTTTGTCCAAGGTGCCTTTTATTTGCAAAAAAGAAGGTATTAAAGTCTTTGTAACATTTTGCACAGTGAAAAAAACGTTTTTCAAACTAAAAGCAATAGCATACACATTTTTATTGTATTTTTGAGGTGTTCTATTCATTTAGAATTTTAGTGATTTCTGTGTTAGTAAAGGCTGCAAAAACAGTATATGGTTCACTACAGAGCAAAAAGTACACTTAAGGCCCTGCTATACTTCGCCGCTGCGGCGCCGCGCGGCGCCGCGTTGACAAAATGTGCTGCTATACTTCCAGCAGCGGCACCGCGCGGCACGCGCGGCGCCGCGTGGAAGTATAGCAGCACTCGCGGCGCCACGCGGCGCCGCGCGCGCCGCGTGGCAGATAAATTGAAGTTTGAACACTGTTCAAACTTTTGCCACGCGGTGGGACGCGGCGGCCTATATTTATCATGTATTTATGAGGGAAAGCTTGATTTTAGCTTTTTTTATGATGTACTGATGTTTATACATACGTGAAAGCGTGAAAATTGAATATATAATCGATTTTTAAGATGTCTGTGTGCCAAAATGTGTGTTTCTATGCCTTTTAAAACTTGTTTTTATGATACTGAAACCGGAAATGAGTAATGTGCACAATTTTCCTCCTTTTCAATTGTTTTCTTGACACAGAAATCAGTATACAGTTTACACATGTTTTACCTTTTTTTGTGGTTTTACTGCAGTTTTACGCTTGTTTACAACATCAATAAATTTCATCCTTGCATTGTTCACCGCTCTATAATGGTTCAACATTTAGTAATTATAGTAAATGCGTGCAATTTAAAAAATTCTGAAAATTGAATACCGTAATCTGTGTCAATAAAATAAGTGAAAAAGGTATAAACGGTTGTTAAATTGAAATTTTGCAGTGTTGAAACTGAAAATGAAGTTCATTAATATTTTTAATATTTACTTGTATTTAGATACGATTTATTAGATTAAAAGGATATTAAAATGGACAGCAAGGACGATATTATCGAAAATATGATTGTAAAATGACGTGCTCCCATTTTGATAACATCATGGCATTGCAAACTAAACTGCTTATGAAATCTTTATATCAATGCTAAGCATGTGTATAATGTACAAAAGTCATATTCATAGGTTCACTGCGACCAAATTCTGGGGGAGTCAGACTAAAGATTTTTCCGTAAAATTCCCAAAAATGGTCATTTTTGCGATTTTCCATAAACTTGATCGATTTTTTACCAAAACATGGCCATTTTTTTGTCAAAAACTTGCCGTTTTTTAGCCATCATAACTCGAGTTCACCCAATTCTTGAGGGGGAGGGGGTCAGCACCATACATGATCTTGGGCGGGGTTTGGGGGATTTCACCCCCCCCCCGCTGAATCATTTTTCACCCCCCGCAAAAATTTTTTCACCCCCCACCCCAGAATTGGCGATTTTTCAAAAGTTTCCTAAACTTTCACCCCCAAGAATTCCCATGCTGTGTATGTATGGTCAGCACCCCCTACACATGCTTGCATGGTCATACTGCATTTTTGATGCCTACTTTTATTAAAACGTGTTTTCCGTCAATTGCTCCAACACACAAGGGGTAATTCCACAGGCGCCAAAACTCATCTGCAATCGATTTCCATTCGTTTTCAGTCGGGACAGCTAAATATTCAGGTTGTAATGCTACCCATATTGCTTCGCACGTTTCCCTAAAAATTGCATTCACAGTTGATCTTCCCATTCGGTAGGCGAAAGCCAAGCTTTGCTGGGAATCACCAGTTGCTAAAAGGCTGTAAAAATATTGACACATTACAACAAATTGTAGTCGTTTCATTATTTTTCTTCAGTTTTTATTTCACTACACAGCTACAAAAGTGAGCCAAAAACAGAGTCAAAAAGTCAAAAGAGCCCCCTACAGAGTCAAAAAGTGCCTTTCCTCCTTCCCCCTACCCCCAGGTTGGAATATCTTCATTTTCTGTCATTTTGAGCCACTTTTTGGCCATTTCCGGACCCATTGATCCGTCCGTCATCTTGGAAACAAAAAAATCTTTTAGTTAAACAAAAGAACCCTTTTGTGGACTCTCCAGCTTGAATTTAGTTGCAGTTTTGCATGTATGAACTCAAGATTTGAAAAATTTTCCACGTTCCGCTCGTTTTTTCCACCTTTTTTTCCAAAATTTATCACTTTTGCCCAGGTATGTTTTTGACCTAAAACTTCGTTTTCTTGGGTCAATTTTTATGCCATCACTCTAAAACTTCGTGTTTCAACGAATCTCAGCAACTTCTGTCAACCAGAAACGAAGTTTTTTTCAACTAATAATAATTCAAAAAACGACCATGTCATGAAAAAATGGTACAAAAAGGCAAAGAAACTTTGGTCTAAGTAGCCGGAAAAATATTTAAAAAATATGCTCTTTACCGTAGAGTCAAAGCCAGTCTTTCCGCAGGTGCAATTGGAAGTCTATGCGTGGCATTCTTTCCTATTGTAATTTTAATGCGATTTAACAAATCGAAAAATCGCGCAGGCACCATCCGGAAATATTTAAAATACCATTCCGGATCTTTTTCTTCTAACTCCATAATTAGCGTATGAAATTGCCCAGTAAAAAATCTTTTTTCATTCACTGGTCGAATATACCACCGCCGCTTTGTTTTTTTCGCCTTCTATGACAAAATAATAATAGCATTAAATTTTCGTCCATGCTAGTGTGAAATTCTAGAGTCAATAAATTTTTTCCTGTCGCGCAGTGCCGCGTGGAAGTATAGCAGCACAACCCATGTCACGCGGCGCCGCGCGGCGCCGGCGTTGGAAGTATAGCAGCTATTTGCCACGCGGCACTCGCCTAACGGCGCCACGCGGCGCCGCGCGGCGAAGTATAGCAGGGCCTTTAGTTTACTATAGAAACACGTTTCGAATTAATATTTACAATCAAACAAAAACATGAAAAGACATGTGGTACATACAATATCATTCAGAAAAATCAATATATGGCCGAACTGGCTCGATGTTTGGTCACTCTGGTAGATGTTTATGTATGCTAAAAATTAGATTTTTGATCACTTTTGTGAGTATCGATTCACATTACTCACTAAAATGGCCAAACGTTTGGGTGTAAAGTCTGCACCACACTGTCTGACAAAATTCTGAGGCCCACGTATCTAGACAAAGTCGTATTGAGCGGACCAAATCAGTGATTGCCAAAAATCACGAGTTCGTTTTTTCGTACTTTTGATCAACATAATTAATTTTGAACAAATTACTCATCCAAACAATGGCATAAAAGTTAGCAAATTAATGATTTTGCATCATTTCTCAACTACTGGCTTTGAGATTTACAGATACCAACAAAATCCCCTGCTTTCATGTGCAAATATACAAAATTGGCCATGCTTATGCAAAAAGTGCAAAAAATCGAACTCGTGCTATCTGGCAATCAGTTATTTGGTCCGATCAATCCCGTGTTGTCTAGATCAGGTGGCAACGAAATTGTGTCAGACAGTGTGGGAAAAAATTTAAACCCAAAGGTTTGCCAAATGTAAATCGATTCCAACAAAAGTGATCAAAAGTATAGCTTTTGGCAAATATAACCATCTACCACTTCGGCTAAATATTGATTTTTGCTGAACAATATTGCATGTCTCATGTGTCTTTTCTCGTGTTTGTTTAATTATAGATATTAATTCGAAATATCGAACTACAATAAACATAAAAGATGAAAAAAATACAATTTTTCAAAGTATTCACTTATTTTGCTCCCTAGTACATAACGCTCGGTCTTGCCAAACAAAACGAACATTCATTGACTTGTACACTTTTTTCAGTTCGATTAGGATAAAAAAGGTGAATTGAAACCTTTCACGCGTAAAAGCTGAAAATTTTGCGACTTTCTAAATTTCTCACTGAAAAAAGCGATAATTTGTTATACTAAAACAGTGCAAAAACAGGTTCTGTTTTAAATAAATAAGCAAGTATAAACTTGACACGAAGTGCCAAAAAAGTCAGACATGTAACGGCTCCCGGAGCTGTGGGGGGAATACCGGCCATTTTTGGAGGGCGGGGGGGGGTAGGTGGTGAACAGCCAAAAATGCCTAAAAAACGCCAAAAAATCTTGAAAAATTTGCCATTTTGACCTACGAGTAGTATAAACGGATTTTTCCTACGGAGGGGGCCGGGCGAAGGGGGGGGGCAGAGGGAGGGGAGTAGCCGAGGGTTGGGTTGGGGTCTTCCCCCTCCCCTCCCTCTTACATGTCTGAAAAAAGTTGCTGTTTTTATCGTTTTTAAACAAAAAATAACTATTTTGATGTGAAACATTGTTTTTGATACAGTTTAAATTAAAGACTGAAGAATAATCGTTGATTCAGTGCGAAGCGCCAAAATTTTTGCCATTCTCGTTTTTAGGCCAAAACGTGATCATTTTTTGGTGACTAACTGTCAATATTTTCTTCGTATTTGTACAAAGGCTGTCCCGAAAAATTTTGTACCGTTCGAAAAATTCTTGCCGAATATAAAACCAATCTTATCCAATCAAATTTTTTTACGCAGTATGCAATGACTGTGTGAAAAATTAGCTTTCGTTTAGTGCCTAATTATCAAATTATCAAAGTTTTGGCAAAAATCATAAAAAAAATTTTAAGCACATAAATTTCACAAATTTTGGCGCGTTGAGCAGAAAATGTTTCAAAATGGTGCAATTCCGCAAGTTAAAAAGCCAAAAATTACATTCCGTGAATTTTCAAGAATTTTGCTTTCTTTTTTGAGCAAAATCTGTACTTTTTTGACAATTTTTTTTATTATTATACAATGAAATGAGCAAAAGATATCAGTTTTCCAAAGTATTTCCCAAAATAGTTTCCAAAATTGATTGGCGCTTCACACCGAATAACTACAATAATGAAGTTTTTATTTTCTAATCAAAATTGCTCATTTTTCTAGTCAAAACATGACAACTGTTCAAAAAATTTTCGGTGTTTCGCTCTGATAAACTGCAATTATGCAGTTCTTGCTTGTATAGTTTGTTTATTTTAAATTGGCAGTTCATTAAACACAGGAAGATATATCCCTTGTAGTGTAGTACCAACTGCCAAGATTAAAAAAATAAACTATACATATTATAGTCAAAAGTTCATTGTCAATATAAAAACAAGATAAGTTTTCAAAATTAATCTGAACTTTTGAAAAATATCGACCCGTCGTCCCTTGACATAAATATTCAATTATTTTAAAAAGCAAGGAAAATGTAGAAATACGAGTAAAGTGATCAAAATAAAAAAATTTCTTGCTTGCCGTTTCAGGTGGTTATATTTTGGCCGATTCTGGATATCCTAATAAAGCCTATATCATTACACCAATCATCAATTGCCAAACGAACCAGGAGGAAAAATTTAACAAGGCGCATAAAAGTACCAGACGACTAATCGAATGTGCCTTTGGCGTTTTAAAACAAAGATTTCGATGTTTGCTCGGACAAATGCAACTTAATCCTGAATATGCCTGCAAAGTGATCCTATGCTGCGTTGCATTACACAATATGTTAATTTCGGATGAGGACTACGATGCTGCCTTACAACTTATTCACGAGGAAGGAGACGTTAATTTGGAAGTTGAAATGGATGAAGAACTGGACAATCCTGCTTATCATAATGATTTCACAAGAAGGCAACAAATTATTTCTTTATTTTGAATGTTTAAAATTGAATTTGTTCAATCCTTGGAATAAATGAAAATTTACAAACAAATCGAATCAAAAATGATAACAAACTACGGCACTTTTTAGCAAAATTCCATACAATCAAATACCAATCATGACAACTGTAAATATTGTCGAGCTGCATTCCCTGAGTTATATTCATCCGGTAAATAACTAGCTTGACCAACAGTTAAACCTAAAAAAATGTGAAAGAAATACTTAACGTTATGATCAGGAAGAAACCCGAAATGTTAAAAAAATGATTAGACAAACGACTTCTAAAGTGCACATTTTATCAAAAAAAGATGTTTTCAATTTTTTGTGATTTTTTCATGATGAGAAATGATGCTAAATGATAAGAGATGCTCGAAAAGAAGTTTTTAAAGCTTATTTACTTTTTTTGATTTTTAAGCGTTTTTCGGCTTATAACTTTTGGCGGTCCTCCTCTTCAGAATTTTTTGCTGCTGACCTATGGTTGTAAGCATAGTTTTTCCAAAACTTTCTTTCCATGAATGTGGAAAGGAGTAAAAAAAATTTTCCACATTGAAAATTTTGCGCCGAAAAAACGTGAAAATTAGCTCTTTTTTTCAAACGTAGACAGATTTTGTATATACACTACTGTGAGTGTGGACACTTGCAGCAGTACCATTTCGGTTTTTCTGGTGCAAAACGAAACGCTAAATTGTTTGTAAGTTGCAGTTTTTACTGACAAAATAGATTACTTTTCTTCAAATTGGACACTAAACTTCTTTGTATGTGTTGCTTTAAAGCATTCTAGGTTGCTTTTCCACAAATTTATCCGATGAAAAAATGATTTATATTTGAAAAACATATTACTGACATGAAAAATGGGTCGAACAAAAATGAACTTTAACCTTTTTGACTGTCTAAGAAAGGTGATTTGAAACATTTTGGTCGTAAACTATGCATATTCGCACCATTTGTGCCAGTACAATCCTTGTGGTTCTTAAGCAGCATTTTGTTGACTACAAGAACATTACGTAAGCACGTAACCAAGTCAACAAAAGTTGCCATAAACTGCAAAATTAACCCTTTATTATGGGCCGAAAGAATTTTTATGCACGGGGGAGGAGTGTAACACAGGAATTTTTTACTTGCAAGCAGGGTGTCACCTGATTTTTTCGGGTGCATGCAACCTAACCAGTCCCGAGTTATAGGCTCCAAAGTCCTAGCCCAGACTATACTTAAGTATGTGATCGTGCACGTGCGCGGCATCCGCGTGCGCGCGCGACAGGGTACCTTGCCGAAATTGGCATATTGAAAGAAAACTTTTGAAAACTAAAAAAGTACCTGGAGCCCTAAAATGTTGGAAAAACATTCTAGACCTTAAGTTTGCAGCGGCATCAAATTTGAATAAAAATTGAAAATGATAGAATTTTAAGTTACTCCATATTTTTACGGGGAGCCCATAATAAAGGGTTAAGGAATTAAAAAAGTTATTAACACATTCCGGCAAAATTTGGGAATTTTTCCAATTTGCAGGCTAAAAATCGTCGGAAAATTTTTTTAATCCGTCAATAAATCTTTCACAAATGTTAAAAAAAACCCAAATTTTTTTCCACATTCCAAATTTTTTTCTACATTATAGTGCAAGTGTGGAAAAAACCTTGTTTGTGAGTAACATTACGTACGTTGTTCCCAAAAAAGTATACGGTACGCGGATTTTTTCACTAATTTCTGTCAAACAAAATGAAGCTTATGCTAAAAGTTGTGAAAAATATATGGGAGCAAGAATCTTTAAGATTTATTCTTGATGCTTGCTTAGTTTTTTAAAACTTAAAAGTATGATCTTTTTACTCACGCTAACTTTTTGAGTAGGTAATTGAACGGATTTTTAAGGTGTATCAAAAACAAGTATTCATCTATGAGTGATCAATACTACTGCTTGAAAACTCTTCTCACCATAACTATCGGATGCAATTTACGCATCATTTTTGATCACTTGTTTGAAGAGATTTTTTAACTAAAACGTATAGAGTCTAATTTGGGACACCCTGTACACGCAAGAATGCAAACAAGTTTTTTCTTGCACAATCTCACAATGTTACTCCTGCTTTAATTTAAAACACATTCTTAGACTGAAAACCGGAGCCGGCACAGAAAACCAAAAGAACCGATACGTTTTATGAATCGGAACTGGCGCTGGAACCCAGATGTGTAGTTTTAGTGAACTGGAACCGCAACCGAAAGTATTAGTTTTTGAACCGGAACGGTAACCAAAACCGAAAAGTTCATTTTCAAAATAACCCGAAAAATGAAAATTCTTAAAAAAGTGGAACTGGCACACCCGTACTACATATTAACCATAATTGGTTTGCTTAATTGAGTTATTTTTAAAACTTATAATTTTTGAGCACCCTGTATTAGGAAACTGTAAAAATTACTGTGTAAGTATGGAATCTTCACGCATTTTTGAATTTCATTCCTGAATTCTTATTTAAGTATTACTTACTGTCTGAGAAAAAATTTCCTCTTGCCGGGGGAGGGGCAGATAAAGTCGAACAAGGACGAATTGGTTGAGCGACAAACGTTTCCTGAATCATTTCACGCTCCATTCTTGCAATCTCCAGCTCCAGCTTTTTGTTTTGCAGTTGTAGGTTTCTGCAACGTAATTTACTTTCCTCGATTTCAGTTGTCAATTTTTCGCACTTCAGTCGGTTATACTTGGCCTCTAATGTTTCAGATTGATCAACTTCTTGAATACGTTTTCTTTTAGATTTAGTGGAGGTTGAATCGGTGAGGGTTTCCATTGGGGTCAACGGAGATTTCAAAACGGCAGTTTCAGTGAATAAACTTTGATTGTTATTGACTTGCAATTGATCTTCTGCGTAATTTGAGAAACCAATTTCTGGAATATTTAAACCTTCGACAGCTGCCGATTCTTTTCCTAAAATATCCAAAACTCGCAAGTCGACTTTCGAATATTTCACGTCAATGCCTCCTGAAGCTCCAGTTTTTTGTTTTGCGTCTCGTTTTCGAACTGTATACTGACGAATATTGGGCCATACGGTGTCTCTCAAATATTGCCATCCTTTATCCGATACAGGATTAAATCCATGTAATTCCGCGCAATTCTTGACGACGTTCTGCCATGCTAAAGCTTTGTCCTCTTTCGTTAAAGAACTCGAAAACGATCCAAATAAAATATTTTTCTTTTCGTGAATTAAATTTAGCAATAGTAAACGTTGATTCTCATTCATAACCTGCAAATGAAGTCCCGTTATATCGTACTTTGTAGTCTGAAAAGTTTTTGTTTGAAGCAATGTTGCCAGATCCAAAAGTGCTAAACCACAACAAATAATTGACAGTAGGCGTTAATATTGCTACCAATTTTTTTGCAAACTAAAAGCAAATAAAATACGAAAAAAAACTTTTCGAAACTATTTTGTTCTCGTATTTTGTAAAAGATACAAAGAAAAATTTTGAAGCTTAATTTTCATAATCAACCAAAATCATGGATTTTACGTCAAAAAAATTATGAAATTTGAAGCATTATCTTCAATTTTTCTTCATTGTCTGCTTTCATCAGTTGTTTTGACTATTAGTCACCTGCATTTACACCATTTTTTAAAAAAGAAACTTATTTGTCAAGTTACTGTGCTGCGCAGAAGGCTCGGTTATTATATCGAGAATTTGCATTAAAAACTTGGTAGCAATGGTATTTTTTGTTTTACACTTACTAGAATAGTGCTCTTTGCAACTAATTTCAAGTCTATTTTTATAGTTGCCTAAAACATTTCAGTCGTAAATTTAAAAGCACAATTTTGCACGTTAAACAACGATTTTAAAATCAATGTGCATCAAATTTGCCTGCCAAATTTACTCGCCTAAAAATTTATCCAGTGCTTTTGCCAAAATTGCCAACTTTGATTTTTAACCAGCTACAAAACCAATGTTAATTCCAAAATCCTTTTCTCAAGAATTTTGGAAACATGATATTTTTTAAAGAGATTTTCTTAATTTTGGTAAATAATTTATAGCAACTTAACCAGACATGTACGGCAGAAATTTTTGAGGGGGGAGTCTGAGAGCAAACAAAAAAAAGCTTGCCAGACCAAAAAGTGTCCCAAAACGCTGAAAAATGACGATTTTTGCATTAAAACAGCTTAAAAATGATGTTTTAAGTCTAAAATAGACGATTTTCATCAGAAAAAGACCAGATTTTTGACAAAAACGGTCAAAAATCGCCAAAAACTACACATTTTTGCTCTTCCAAAAAACTTGAGGGGGGGATCGGACTTTTTGGAGCTCCAGGGGGGTGCCCGACCTTTGAGGGGGGGGGAGTTTACCCTCCCCCTATGTACATGTCTGACCTTAACCCATTTACTGCATAATCTTGCAAAAAATCCATCAAAGCATGAATAATTTTTTTTGCTCAGAAGAAAGTAAGTCTTGGAAATTCGCGGCGCTTATTGAACTATTTCTAAAGTCTTTCCGTGTTTAGCGACGGACAAATTTTCCAGCTGGGAAAAATGGAAATCTTTTTGAACTCTGTCTCGGTGGTGGGAAAACAGTAACCAAACGAAAGCTAATTTTTCGCGCTATTACTGTACGCATTGCCAAACATAAAGAAAAATTCATATAATTCATATGTAAAGATATTTTTTGGATCGTTATACATATATACAAAGATGCTCGTAAAAAAACAGCCATAAGCATCATCAATATTTTCAAGAATCGGTTGCAGATGGAAGCAGCAGTGTTTTAGTATTCTCAAAGTAGCGCACATGACAAGTCCAGCGTCCGGAAAATTTCATGGGCAGTGGAATTTTATTCAGTAAATGTGTCAATCGATCAATTCTGCTATATACTCATAATGTAAAAAACTTTCAAGTGTTATGCAACAAAAATCTTACAAGCTGATAGGATATTTATTTTTAAAAGAAATAAAATTGCACACATTTTCAAATTAAAAAGCAAATCATTCTTAATAGATTAAGAATAAATAGTTTTTGTGAATTACGAAGGAAAAGATAACAATAAAAATACTAATTCATTCCAGTGCCGCAAGAAAATTTTTTTCGATTTTTTTCTTTTTACATTGTTTTGACTAAAATTTAGTATTCTAAACCTTGAAATATTACAAACAGTTACAAAAAGTTATTAAACGTCCAAAGAGTTACATAAAAATGTTGCTACATTTAGCGACAAACTTAATCATATGGCAACACTAATGCGAAACAACAGAACAGAATTAGTCAATAATACGTCCAATAAATATGACGACGTTCTAGAATGACAAATTGCGTGGTAAATTACGCCATCAAAATGAAGGGGAAAAATCGATACACTTATGAAAAAGACTTATGAATTCATAAGTCTTTCATAAGTGTTTTATGCAACGGATTTTCATAAGACTTATGAGAGACTTATGAATTAATAAGTACTTATAGACTTATAGACTTATAACTTTTATGCAACAGGGCCCTGTTTATGCGGACTAAATTCAGCGGAAAAGCTTTCCAATAAATGAAACAGACTATACTTAATTCTGGTCATACAGATTCAGCGTGTGATATCTTATACGCTTTACAGTAGGTTGAAACTCTCTTAAACATTTACTTGAATGTAAATAGTATTTTTTCAGCAGGTTCTAATTTTTCACATAATATGTTTTAGCATTATATACTGTATTTTTAATAATATTGGCTCAATGCACGCGTTATTGGCCAATATTGGCCTTTAACGAAAAAATTCAGGGCCAACATTGCCAATAATCAGTGCCCTCTGAGACCAGTAACCCTGGAATTCTGACGTTTGTAGTCATAATTTCCAGAAAATTATTCCTAAACTTATATTTTTTAATTTGAAATAATTCTAATTTTTGAAAAAGCGTTGAAGTTCTTTAATATTTATAGATTCCGATTTCTAGTCAGATGACAATTTTTAACAATCGGCTGACGATTTTAAGGAAAATTTTTCATATTTATAGACTTCAAGGGGGTCTGGGCAGGCCCGGGCACGCCCGGACATGTTCAGACACGTTTGCCAACATTGCCAGATCGCCCTATAAATAATACTCACATTTACTCAAACAAGCCAAATCGCTCAGTGGTTAAGCGGTTGATCTTTAAAAGCGCAGGTCGGTGGTTCGATCCCCAGCTCGGGCGACTTTTTCCAATTCTATAAAACATAAGCGGGGGTAGCCGAAGGCGGTCACCCGCACTTTCCTCTCCCTGGCCCTGGGCCCCTGGCCCTGGGCGGGCGCCCCTCCCCCAGCCTGGGTGACTAGTCCCACCTATTCCCCCGGAGAAATTTCCTAGGGGAAAAGCGGGGTAGCCGAAGGCGGTCACCCGCATGGCGCCCCCGTGTAGAAAAGATAGGAGAATCGTCCTATGTTATAACGTGTGGCGCCCCCAAATTACGCTTGCGGGGGGGTCTCCTTACTACTATGTTTATTGTAGTGCTGATCTCTTACAATTGGATCTGGATTCCTTACACGCATGGACCGAAAAATGGCAGTTGCAAATAAGTTATGGTCAATGTGCAACGTTGTATTTGGGGTATGGGAATCCTAGAAACAACTACAAAGTGGGTTTTCAAGATTTAACTGTTTCTGAAGGATCTATAAGGATTTAGGAGTGTATTTACATTAGTGATGACCTATTTTATAGCATTCATTGTGTAAACACTGCGGCTAAAGCTTCTCGAGTTGCATCATTGATCCAGAAAAGCTTTGTCTCAAAGAATATTGAATTAATGGTAAAAGCTTTTGATGTCTATGTAAGACCCATTTTGGACTACAATTCAGTAGTTTGGAACCCCTTATTTGATTGAAGATATTAACTGTATTGAAAAAGTTCAGCGTGGATTCACGAAAAGAATACTATGGCGACAAGGTGACTTGCCTTACAATGAACGGTTGGGTTTGTTAAATCTTGAGAGACTCGAAACTCAGCGTATTCATTTTGATCTTACTTTTGCTTTCAGATAATCAAGACACAGTTACTTTCATTTGAAGACTTTTTCGGAACTCTCGTAAGTGATATAAAGCTTTATATCCATAAATTTCATTTAGATTGTAGGAAAAACGACTTTGCAAATAGGACGGCTAGAATTTGGAATACTTTGCCCCAAAGCATTTGTTGATTGTAGATCTTTTAAACGGTTTAAGGTTATGATTTTAAAACTTTGTTTAGATGAGTTTCTAAAGGGGCATACGTGAGCGCGATCCGCTGTACGTCTCAGCCATTACTATGCTATGCTGTAAACTTTCTTTCATTCTTTCGACATTACCTTTCGTTAAATCATTTTTTCATGTAATTTTTATTGCTTTTTCTACGGTAGCCATTGGCAAATAAATATCATTATTATCATTATTGTAAAAAGTCTCAAGAATTTCGAAACAGACTATAGTGCATGAATTCGCTCGAAAAAATTTATTTACTTATTACTGTAGCACTTCATTTTTCGAAGTAAATTTTTTATAGTTGGTCGGTTCGAGTGATTATAGAAATCGAGTGTTACAGTTATAAGAAAACTGGTTTTCAGAGGGAAGTCGCGCCCAGGTAGAAAAAGTCATGTGTAGCGTATTCCGGATTCTCTAGCAAAATCAGAAACGTGTAATAGCTAAAATCACTATCTATACGGCCACTTAATTTTATCTAAGTACAGGCTTAACACCTAGAATAGCTGAGCCCGGCCGGACCCCTGCATCCCACCGTGATTCGTTTGAATACAATAAACAAAAAATGGCCACCGCCACACAAAGGATAATTAATTTACGGCGAGATACACTAGAATAGGCAGTCCGTCCGTCCGTCCGTCGGCCAACGCTAATTACGGCTATGTAACGTGAATAATATAATTCTAGCCCAGCGTACTAATATGTAAAGAAAAACGGCTCGACGACGAAGACTGCGACTACCTGCCTGTCCTTGAACACGTGAATATATACCACAAGAAACCCGGAAGCAAATCACCCAAAAATCACAGGAATTTGAATGTAGATAGGCAAGGCCCAGATTTGCGTCGTTAGTTAACGATTCATTTTCGATCAATAAAATCAAGATTTGCATAGGATTAAAATTGAACTGTGTCATAAAGATTTTGTGCTTTCTGGTCTTAACAGGGAAATGAAAACTTTAGAATCCGATGTATGAAAATTCCGTTACAATGTATATCTGATCTCAATTGTACAGGAGGACACTCTTGCGTAAAGTCATCAAATTTAGAAATTACTGTACCACATCAGTTATTCTAATCCAATTTATCTCGACTTTTGTTAGTGTAGTTTTTAACCTGTTTATGAGCACATTTTTTCTCTTCAAATTTATAGGTTTTTTTAACCAAAATTTGGAGACGTGGGAAAAAAATTTTGGGCCTGGTTCACATTGTGAAAAATTTTTGTGATGGAAAAATGCGTTCTAGAAGGGTAAAATTCCATTGATTTATTTTTAATGTTTTTATTGATGTTCCCGGCGCGCCACGCCGATCGCAGCACTTTTTATTGAAAGCATGCTCTAGAACATCACTATAATTGAAAATCATCATGTTAAGGGATTTTGACAATTTTTGTGATGCAAAAATGCGTTTTAGAGTGCCATATTTTCCGGCGCTTCGCACAGGATTGATTTAATTTTACATTTGATATTATGTTAAGGCCGCGCCGCGCCGCGTCGATCACTACAGTTTTATCGATAGCTTGTTCTAGAACTTTAATAAGATTGAAAGTTCTCATCTTCTGCACGGATTTTCGGACAATTTTTGTGATGCGTAAATGCTTTTTTGAGGTAAAATTCCAAAAATTTTCCGGCTTGAATTAATTTAATTATTTCCTATTCTTGTGTAAAACGCGCCGCGCCGATTGCAGCAATTTTATTTCAAAAATGCGTTTTAGTTAACTGAAATTTCGAAATTTTCTGGAGTTCCGCGCCATTCCGATAAATTATTGAGTTTTTATTTTTGCACGAGACTCTAGAAATCGGCTAAAGTGTACTAGTTAAGAACTGAAAATGCAGTTCTAAGAGATAGAACATATTACTGATCGTTTTATTCATTGCAGTACACTATGTCAAAATGTTCAAAAACTCGTTCTGAGTCTCGCCATTTCAAATAGGATAGACTTTCTGCAGAAAAACATCGGTTTTTCAACATGAGCGCTCAATTTTTATGTGTGAAGAATTTAAGGTATGGTTCACATGGGCGAATTTTAGAATACATCCATTTATCAAATTTCAAAAATAGCGTTCTTATGTGATTTCAAGCAGGTATCTTTAACATAATAGTTGAAAAAACAGACGGAAAAAGCCGGCTAAACTTAAGAATATGGTACTTTCAGAAAAGGTGCAAAACGAATACGGAATGCCAAAATTTTTTTGCCAAAATGATAGAACATGATAAATTGAAGCGCGGAAAGAAAATTTGGTGAAAATCTGAGCCATACTTGCAAAGTTGCAGGCAACTCTCGATTTGAGTGTTGCGTGGGACGATTAAACGACTCGATCCAAGGACTTACACATTTGTCAGAAATAAATAATATGGGCTGAAATAACGGAAGGAAGCATAGCAATGAAGGAGAAAAAAGAAAAAAAGGCGCGGAAAGCTGTTTGAAATTTTAAAAAAACTTAAAAAAATTTCATATTTTTTTGCATGTTTTTTCGGTTTTACTCGATAAGATATACGAAAATCTAAGTTTTTGCTTCTATTATACTCAGGCTTAGGCTTAGTATATCTAAAAGGTGTTTCAAGCTGCTTAGGTCGAGGTCGCTCCCGCTTAGGTCGATGTATTGATGCTTAGGTCGATGTATAGATGCTCAGATCGATATATAGATGCTTAGGTCGATGTATAGATGCTTAGGTCGATGTATAGATGCTTAGGTCAATGTATAGATGCTTAGGTCGATGCATAGATGCTTAGGTCGACGTAAATTGGGTATCTACATGTGATTCTGCATTCAGCTGTTTGAATCTTCAAATACTTAGGTCGATAAGATGCTTGTTTAGGTCGATAAGATGCTTGTTTAGGTCGAGAAGAGGCTAATTAAAGAAACCCATAGCTTTTGTAATATTGATCATAGACGGATGAAATTTTTTTCCGCGCTTTCTTTCAACATGTTCTAAGTACTGAGCAAAAAAATCCGCTCTTCTGAAGTTTATTTGTTAGTATTCAGAAAGTACCATATTCTTAAGTTACTCCCATCTCCGGAAAAGCCTTTGATTGGAATGAACTTGAAAAAAATTTTATTTTCCAAGTTTCATTTCCGTATGTTTTTTAACTTTTATATTAAAAACTCTTACTTGAATTCGCATAAAAAACGCTATTCTCTCCTTAATCGACGTTAACTTTGGGCTCTGTGCGTCTTCAGATTGGTGCTAGGTATGATCTAAGCCTAAGAAAAAGATGGGGCGAAAATTGCTCGGATATGGGTAAAATCCGGAACCAGGACCAGGACTAGGACCAGGACAAAATGGGTAAAATCCGGACGATCAATCAGGACCAGGACCAGGACCGGACTCAGGACAAATGGGTAAAATCCGGACAATCAATCAGGGCAAGGACCAGGACCTGACTCAGGTCAAATGGATAAAATCCGGACAAACAATCAGGACAATATATTAGATATGTAGGGTCGGACTGGCCAGGACCAGACAAATGGGGTTAAATCCGGACAATCAATCAGGACAATGAAAAGATCAGGACAATGTATAATATATAATATAACATCTCCTAGTGTTGCTTCCCTCCGTGAAAAGTTGAAAAAAGTTGATCTAACGGGGTATTTGCTAGGGGGCGTGTTCTAAGTGCATAATTTATTTAGCCTGCGCGCCTACCTTCGTCTTTTGCACGAATCTCGTATAAATGTACTTTAATTAATAATTTCTTGCTTTTAGAATATGTGATTTTCTATGATGATTCATGTCGAATGTTTATTTATAATTGTATTGCATTGTATATTAATGTTTCTTTTCTTATTGTGTTCTTTTCTATGCGACGAAAATAAAATATTTGTATTTGTATTTGTATATATGTAGGGTCGGACTAGCCAGCAGGCACGTTAGCTGTGGGGGGACTTGGGGGTCGGACCCCCCAAAATTCAGAAAAAACGGAAAAATAGGACTTTTTACACGTTATTTTGTGTGTCCCAGTGGCACTTGTGAACCTCAGTGGCGCTTGTGAACCCCAGTGGCGCTTGTGAGAAGCTTGATGGCGCTCATGGAACTTGGTGGCGGTTGTGAACATCAGTAGCGCTCGTGAACCCCCATCAAGCCCCCTTTGGGCACCCTCGCCTAGTTCTGGAACTACCCCACTCCAATTGTCCTGATTAATTGTCCGGATTTTACCCATTTTGTCCGGTCCTGGCTAGCAGGCATGTAGCTGGCCCTCCTATTTTTTGGGCGGGGGGGGCCAACACCAATTTTGGGGGGTCCAAGCCAAAAATAGCACAAAATAACGTGTAAAAAGTCCTGTTTTTCCGTTTTTTCTGAATTTTGGGGGGTCCAGACCTCCCTCCCCCAGTCCCCCCACAGCTACGTGCCTACTGGCTAGTCCAACCCTACATATCTAATACATTGTCCTGATCTTTTCATTGTCCTGATTGATTGTCGGATTTCACCCAATTTGTCTGGTCCTGGACAGTCCGACCCTACATATCTAATACATTGTCCTGATTGTTTGTCCGGATTTTACCCATTTGTCCTGAGTCCGGTCCTGGTCCTGGTCCTGATTAATTGTCCGGATTTCACCCATTTGTCCTGAGTCCAGTCCTGGTCCTGATTGATTGTCCGGATTTTACCCATTTTATCCTGGTCCTGGTTTCCGTTTTACCGTTTCCACATTGCTCCGCTCGCTTTGCTCGCTCCGCAATTTTCCCCTCATTTGTCTCAGGCTTATATCATCCCCTAGCACCAATGTGAAGGCACATTACTAAGCCTAAGCCTAAAAAATAAGTATTAGAAGAGGCATTGGAAGAAAATGACACTAGCACCCTTATTTGTCAAAATATATGTAATCCTTCCCTTTCTAACTAAGCCTAATAAAAAATAATGATCACCAGATGGTTTGCATGACTTGATTATTATAATTACTGAAGTATAAATTCTCACTGACTTTTAAATGTTGATATCCGTGCTGATCCAGACAGTCGTACACATACGTGGGCAGCAAGAAATTTCTGGGGGGGGGGGTGCAAGATTTTTTTGAAGGTCAAAAAATGGCCTTAAAAATAGTGGTATGGTGATAAAAACACTATTTTTTGACGTTTCTCATCAAGCACTATCCATTGGCATCAAAAAATTGCGAAAAAAGCGAGAAAAATTTTCAAAAATTGAATTCTGGGGGGAGTATTTTGATTTCTGGGGGGTATTTTGGTTTCTGGGGGGGTGCATACCCCCAAACCCCCCACGCCCAGGTGTGGTCGTACGCCTTTCAGCAGTCGCTGGATAAAATTTCGTATATCAGTAGTTTTGAGCGTTCGAAAAATGTGCCACGTTGAAACAAAATCTGATTTCTGCATCAATAGCTGCTGTCAATACGACCAATTTCAATGCTCCGCACACCTATCAGATTAATAATCTGGCTCCTTTGGTGCTAATTGTAAATCTTGTACCAACTGTAAGAGTTTCGCCGAATCGTCAGATATTTCTTTAATTTCTCTTAGATTAAGGAACATGCTTAGAAGGTAGCAACAGTGCAGAGCATAAACAACCTTGATAAACAATCCAATATACATAATGCGTATTACACAGCAGCATGGTAGAGCGTTAAGAACCAGAATAAGCGATTCTAGCGTCCGGGAACAAACACCTATTACATAAATCACCCATGATTGAAAAACAATTTGCATAGAAAAGCAATGTCGACTTCCACGTGAGCATAAGGTTACTAATCTAACACCAACTGGAATAAGCTGTTCTAGCATCCGAACAAACACCTTTTATGTAAATCACTCATGATTAAAAAAATTTTTGCATAGAGAAGCAACATTGACTTCCATTCCACGTGAGCATAAGGTTACTAATCTAACACCCTACAGTACATAAAAGAAACGTTCAGTCAGATGTGCTCCACAGATCACCTGCCTGTGATGATCAGCACACCTTTTATCCAATGCATTAGGAACGGAGTGTTCTATCTAGACAACAGTGAAAGCACCTAACTTCCATTTGTTCATAAAACAGTCTTGTAAACTTACATCAACCAATTGCAGTGTATTCCGTGCGATTTTCTTTGTGTCGCCTTCTAATTTAAGTACATAATTGTTCAAGCTATACATAGAAACCACACATGCACATAGGGGGGTGAGGGGGGTGGGTTTTAACCCGCCTGAGGGGTCAGCTAGACCGGTACTGTCCGGCGATTTTGAGCAAGCAGGTCTTGTTCTGCATCATTTTTGACATCAAAATCAGTAAAAATGTCAAAATTTTTCCGGCGGCGCGCCAGATTAGTACTTTTAAGTACTTTTTACTCAAAAAGCGCCCAAAATTGATAAATTTTTGCATTTTTTAGTGTTAAAAGTGATATAATGCAGTCAAAATGGACTAAAAATGCTTTTAAAATGTGTTAACAGGAAAAAACGTTTTACAGGCTATTTTGATTATTTTGATCATTAAAACAGCAAAAAAATGCGTGAGCGTTAAATTTGCTGTTTTAGATTTTTGGCATTTCACTCCCCCTGCCGACGCCTGACCTTGTGCACCTATGATAGAAACCAATAAATGCATTGTACATAGTCACCTATGCACTTCATAAATGTTCAACCTGTGCACGTATGTACGAGTAAACCTGTTGTCCTTTCCTTCATAATAGAGTCATCAATTGTAAGCATTATCACCATTGCCTTCGCTAAAGAATGTACCTACTACCTATGTACCTACTTACATACGTATGTACATACAGACAATTCGATCAATCATTGTGACGATTTTCGCAGTTGCCTTCCCTAAACAATGCGTACCTACATACAAACAAATGTATGCATCTTGCTTCCATCAGCATACATTAGATCAATCAATGCGCCAATTACGGCAGTCACCTTCCCATGCTTTGTGCTTCTATCACTTTACAACTTAATAATTGAATTTCTCCCCTTCTTATGCTTGCCATTGATAATTTCTTATGAATATCTTCCTTACACTGTTTTTTTTTTGTACAAGCCTCTTTGTACATGTACAAAAGATCTCCGGAAAAGTCTTTGTACGAGCGAAATTTTTTTTGTACATATAAGGTATCGATATGCAATTGAATGTACACATTTTTACATACTACTAGATTGTTGTCCGTAACCCTGCACGCTTCGCAAAAGGTGTAACTTTGTCCTATCAGCTGGTTATATTAGTTTTGGCCCGAAACGCAAAAATTTTCATGAGTCTTAGGTTGAAATTACACATAAAATTCGACTCAGCAAGTTAAAACGACTTGTGTTACACAATTATAAATAATAAGCGGTTGCAATGTGCTGAATGAATCTCATAATAGACACCAATTTGCTTATGAATTTAATGCAACGCAGAGATAAAAGAGTCAATTTTATCTTTAAATGGCAGAAAACAGTGCAAAGTTGTTTAATAGTTCTTTTTTCTGCATAAAATCTTTATAAAACAGTGGAAATAGATGTAAAAGATGCTTCAATCTGTACAAAGATGTTTACAGATAGATTTTGGAGTGTTAAATGCCCGTGCTTGGAGCTAAATAGAATGTAATTATGATACTCGGCGCGAAGCGCGAAAATTTTTAGAAATTTTGCTAAAAAATACTTCTATTACTTTGCCCCAAAAAGTGTTTGTACATTGTACAAAGATGGCTCCGAAAATTTCTGGACGAGCCTCAAAATCATTGTCTCGTACAAAAAAAAACATTGCTCCATTACAATCGATTACCTTTCAATTAGTACCCATTAATTTCATTTCTATTACATCTATCCATTCTGGAATTAAGCCGGTTCACATTGTGAACCAAATTGCTAAGAACAAAAAATGGTGTTTTTGAGTTTTGTGACGATAATAAATAAAGAAAATCCATCAGCATTGTAACCATTAACAGGAATAATTGTTTGGCCTTTTGATTATTAAGAGCTCAGAAAACTTCATTTTGTGAAGCAAAGCACCGAAAAGTAGGCACTTTTGACATCTTAACATAATTTTGAAGCTTCGAGCAGGGACCAAAAACAGTAAATTATCAGCTTTGTACAAAATAATTTTGGCATGCCTTAAGCTTAACTCAAACTTAGGATTATAAGGAACAAACAAACTGCAAATTACTCTATTGTATTAAGCACTAGAATATTCGGCACCACCTTTTGTTTCCTAGCAATTTGGTTCACAATGTGATGTGGACCATAGTGATCGACCGGGGCCCCGGCCCCAGCAAACCCCGGCCATTTTTGAGCATCCCCGGCCCCGGCCGCGGAGATCAAAAAATGGCCGGGGCCGGAGAAAAATTAAGTGTAATTCGTATTTTGTACAGGCTGTGATACTGGCACTTATTTATCAATGAGCAAGTGTTAATTTTGAGAATTGTACTGATTAGACCATATGTATACTTACTTAGTCCTTGTTATTACTTTGCTACTGTGTATAAATGAGCTTTTACTGAATAAATGTTCAGGAAAATCTGAATGTTTTTGATTCCTTCACTTAACTTATTTTAACTAAATGCCACTTTTAACTCATTAATTCATAGCTATGGCTAAAAGATTTAGAGTTGACAAATAAGTTCTATTTTTATTTGGAAATTGTACGTTTTCAACAAACTATTTTTACAAAAAACACGTTTACATTCAATTGAATGGGAACCGCGTGCTTTAAAACGCGTTCCTTGTGTAATAGTTATTAGGACCGAGAGGCGAATGTAAACTACGCTGCAGAATTGCGTTCGATCCGATAAACTAAATGTCTCAAATAGTTTCTTGAGGTTCGGAGTTGAGGGAGGTGAAATCCCAAATTGGAGGACCAGAAAATTAAGTGGTGGACTATTATTAGCCGACTCTATTTTGTTGTACGAGCTTCTTGTGCTTGTACAAAGATCTCCAAAAAGGTCTTTGTATGAGCTAACAAATTTTTGTAGCTATATTATATAAATACATTTTTAAACATATACATTTTCGCATACTATCAGTATGTGAGAGTGTTTTTTTGTACAATGAACCTTTGTATATACATGAACAAAGATGGTACCCAAAAGTCTTTGTGCATTTTGTACCAGTGTTTTTTTTTGTACACGGTCCGTTTGTGCATGTACAAAGATAGTCCCCAAAAGTCTTTGCACATTTTGTACACACAAATTTTTGGTACCTATAATATGGTACAGTAGCGATTTTGGTGTGGTAAAACAATGTCTTTTGACTTTTGATTGTATATTTTAGCTAATTTCTGGGTTTCTAACGCCAAAAATTACTAAAATTGTCTCAAATCGGCGAGAAGCGCCTGAAAATTTGACATTTTTCCATTCTAAATACAAATTTTGCCATTTTAAAGATATATATATATATATATATATATATATATATATATATATAGGACAGACAATTTTTCATATCGGAGCGAAGCGCTGAAAAATTTTTTGGAATTCTACACCTTTTTTACAGTTTTTATCTTCCCAAAAATCTTTGTACATGTACAAAGATAGCCCTGAAAAGTCATTGTACATCGGGAAAATTCTTTGGCGAATACAAAAAACACTGTTTTGTACATGCAAATTTTTGTATACTTCAATATGGTACAGTAACGATTTCAGTGTGGTAAAACATAGTTTTTCGACCTTTAGTAGTGTATTTGGCTAATTTTTGAGTTTCTGAATATTTGACATTCTTCCATTTTTTCATTCTAAGCGCAGTGTTGCTTATTACAAGATTTAATTCGCATATTACAATTTTTGTAATATTTATGATTTTGTAGTACAAGTTGTTTTAGCTTTCTCAGTCGAGTTTTATGTTTGAATTCCATCAAAAGCTCATAAAAATTTCGGCACTTCGCCCCGAACTAATATTATCAAATAAATTCAAGCCGAATTATCACATTTAGAAGCACGGTCTTCTTTTATTCGGCGAAGATTTTTGCTGATGTACAAAGACGTTTCAGGACCGTCTTTGTATCATATACAAAGATTTTTGAAGAACAAAAAATGTAAAAAGGTGTAGAATTCCTTAATGCAAATTCTACCATTTTAAAAGATTTCAGGGGGTAAGTGGCTGCAAGAATGAGCCGCTTACCCCCCTTCCTTTGAAAATGGCCGAGAAATATACATGTGACAGGGGGTTTAGGCTATCCCCCATCCACGGTTTGAAGCCCCGGATTTCCTTGAAAGTCAGAAAAATATTTGACCATCCTCCCCCATTTTTTTGGCGAAAGCCTGCGCTTTTTTGGCTATTTTCATGTGTTTTTACCATTTTTGATCTAGTCGCTAACCCCCTCCTTCTAAAAATGGCGAGGGACCCCCTACCCTAGATTTCCAGCCGTTACATTTATACTGAGGGACCCTCATAACATTTTAAGCGATTACATGCATGTTTTTATAGTCATAATTTATCTATTTACTCTAGCTCACATTCTAAAATAATGTATCACTTCGTGAAATTCTAATAGGTACACTTTTGCCATTCTAAAAAATTAGGTTCAAAAAATTCAAAAGGTTTTCACCAAAAATCGTCTGACAGTGACTTGTCTTGGACCCTGATGGGGTAATACCCCTGCCCCTTATAAGAATGTGTGATGTCTCATTTATTATATCCAATACCTATTGCATCCAATTGCTACAGCAGCAGTAGCAGTAGCGAAGATTCAAATGATATTGAGTGTGCTAATAGCAGCGACAAAGACTTTATTGATGATTCAGACGATGAAACACTGGACTAAATTTGTATCTTGTGACATAAATAGTAATAAAACTTAATATGAAAAGGCGCACCTAACTTTGCGCTTGCCATTTACTACTGAATGGAGCAGTCGCTCATTATTTCTTTTCCTATGCCCACCCCAAGTATGTGTCATGCAATAATATCTTCTTGTCTGACCCCGGCCAGCTCCGGCCCCGGCCCCCGGCCCTGGCCCCGGCCGGGGCCGGGAATTTTTTTTCAGCCCCGGTACCGCCCCGGCCCCGGCCAAAAAAGTCGCCCCGGTCGATCACTAGTGGACCATACCCATGATTTTTTCCACATTTCAAATTTTGATTCACATTTGGAGGGGGTCGAAAAACGTTCAAAACTCAAGCGCTCATGTTGAAAAACCGATGTGATTTGCAGCAAGTCCATTCTACATGAAATTGCAGGACCCAAAACGAGTTTTTGATAAATTTAGTGTACTGCAATGAATATAACGATCAGTAATGTGCTCATCTCCTAAAATTGCATTTTCAGACCTTCACTAGTGCACTTTAATTGATTTCTGTTGTCTCATTGAGGAATTAAATTTAACCTCTGTAAAATGCATTTTTGCAATAGAATTTCTGTAATTGGCGAGGTGCGGCCTAAACACCAACAGACCTTCAGTTTTTGAAAAATTCGATTTTTTTCGGAATTTTTGACTTTTATCATTTTTATAGAAAACTTCTTGTGATCAGACTGTGACTAAATAATCATTGAATGCTGCTTGGGGATCCATATTGATTAATGTGGGATTGTAGCTCACTTCGCTCGCTCCACTCACTGCAACCCCTTAAGCTCGGGCTTACTTTTTGCCTGGTACCAACATGAATGCGCAAATTCTAAGCCTAATCCTAGATACATGCAAGGAACGACTTGGCGCCTGGTCCCGGTCTCAGTCCTGGCCGGGCCTGTGGGCCCGGTCCATACATGCACAGCTTGGAAATTCTGGGGGGTAAGGGGGTAAGTGAAATTATAAAGTGCCTTTTTTGGGCCTAAAAATGGTAGGTACGCGTCAAAAACATCGTTTTTCAGCGTTTCTGACGATGCTTCATAATTTATAGAGCATAAGAATATGAAAAAAATCCGAGAAAATAAATAAGTCGAACAAGTAGAACAAAATATAGTCAAGAATGAGTTTAATGGCTCGACGCCGAAAATTTGGCACTTTTGAGCAGATAGATAGCTAAACACGCTCAGAAAAGCACCTTTTCTACAAATTATACAAATTTTTAGAAAATTGTCGGGAACTTCCGAAAAATCACCAATTCTGGGGGATTGAATAATTTTTGTGGGGTAGGGAGTGAAAATTGTCCTGGGGGAATGGAACTACACCTGGGCATGGGGATTTGGAGGCATGCACCCCCCTCCCCGAGAAACCAAAATGCCCCCCCCCTACTGGAATCAAAATTCTCCCCCCAGAATTCAATTTTTGAATTTTTTTGTTTTTTTCGCAATTTTTTTGATGCCAATGGATAGTGCTCGATGAGAAACGTCGAAAAATGGTGTTTTTCGCCATACCACCATTTTTAAGGCCATTTTTTGATTTTTGAAAAGTCTTGCAAAATCCAGGCCCGTATCCAGGATTTTATCTCGGGGGGGGGGGCGAAAATTTTTGAGGCCAGATATCTTGAAAACCATTAGGAGATAGGCGAAAATAATGGCTGTTTTGAGCGTATCTCGGCGAGCTCTATATATACGATGGTGAAGGAAAATTTAAAAAAATCAAAAAATTTTCACTCTATTTCATATTGATATACAGCAAATTTATCATTTAAGCTGATTTCTCATCACTTAATCGACGAATTATTTCTTATCACTTGCCTTTGCACGTAATCATTGTGCTTTACAGAGAAATAAAATGCAGATAATGAATAATTCGGCGCCAAGGGCCGAAAAACTGACATATTCTGCATGTCAAGTTCAAATTTGAGCGGTTTTGAGCGGGCTAGAAGACAAAAACATATAAACAATAAATACGGCGCGAAGCGCCGGAAAAATTTCATGTTTCCCATGTCAAACCTCAAATTTGAGCTGTTTTGAGTGAGCTAGAAGGCAAAAACTATAGCTGAACAATGCATCCGGCGCACAGCGCTGGAAAAAAATTGACATGCTCTTTATGTCTAACTCAAATTTGAACGATTTTTAGCGGTTTAGAAGACAAAACTATACATAAACAATAAATCCGGCGCGAAGCACCGGAAAATTTTGAGTTTACTTGCTCAAAAGTACGCTAAAAACCTGTTTTGGCGGTGTTTTAGACACACTTCGCCAATTTTTAATTTTTCCCTTAGGGACCCTCGGGAAAAACATAAAATTTTTCCAATTTCGGGGGGGGGTCAGGCACCCCGCCCCCCCCCTGGATATGGGCCTGCTTGCACCCCCAAGAATTTTCTTGCTGCTCACGTTCCCCAGATCATGTATGTCCCGGCCCTGATCCTGGCCAAAAAAGGGCCGGACCCCAGTCAGACCTTTTGAAGGAAGAATAAGGAAACCAAGTTGAGTTGTCAGGTCATGAAGAAACGTTTGTCTTGAATTGTCAATAATACTAGTGTGTCTGACTATTTTGAGATGTTTTTAAATTGACTTCTGTGCAGTTTTAGCCAGTTTTATCGAGCTTCTATGAAAAGAGGGCCAGACAGATCCCAATTTTCTCTTTGCTGTATTACATCTAAAGCGCTTCAAGAAATATCTCAACAAAGATTGGATGAGATTAAACGTAGATTAGCACAAAGTCAAGAACTACAACAATTCCGATCTAGTATTTTATGTATAAATGAGCAGTAAATGCAGGAGAGAGGTAATGATTAAAATGTGAAAAAAGTTTGATATTTAATTAGAATCCTCAACAAGGATGACATTTTGGACTAAAAGTATTTCAGGAAAGTATTCCTTTTAGATAGTAATTATTCCAGCATTTTCAGAGAATATCTCGCAAGAATTAAACTTTTTCGAAAACACTTTTTGTTGCATATTTCAGCAATATTCTCACAGAAAAATACAGAGGAACAGGAAATAAAATTAATTAGGAAAAATAATAGGAAACAATATAAGGTTTTTGAACGAGATTACGATTGTGAGGTTTAAAGTCTGGAAAGATTTCTTACATCACTTGTGAAATTTGCAAAAGCTTAGTGGCAAACATACATTCCCATAGGGGGGTTGTGGGGGTATTACCCCCACCTCAGGGTCTGCGAGTGACTTGAAATACTGTTGGTCGATTTTGAGCTATCAAACATTTTCTGCATGATTTCTGGGTATAGAAGCAGCGAAGATACTAAAATTTTTCGGCGCTCAGCGCCGACTAATACATTTCTGTTTTGTTTACCCATAAAAATGCCTAGAATGAACTTAAAATGATCTGAAAAGTCGAAATTCTCGACGATTCTTATATTTCTTACTTACAAGTGTTAAGAAAGTAGTCAGAATGGTACAAAAAGTATTTAAAAATGCAGTTTTTTCACATTAAAACATGCCATATAGGACGTGTTAGCCATTTTTCATATTTGACCTGCAAAAAGGCTAGACTCTAAATTTAGTGGTCCTAAATTTTGGGATTTCACCCCCTGAACTTTCGACCTTGGGAAACTATGGTGGCAAACTTAAAAGCTTCAACATATTTAGACATATCCGTTAGAAATTGAAAAATATAATTAAAATTTTGCTTAAAATGCTGTAGAAACTGTAAACTAGCTTTATGCAAGCAGTTTGAATGATACAAAAGTTCCGATTCTCAGATCTCACCGATTTATGTTAAACATGCTTTATATCAATCAGCCTCATTGCTTTTCTGTACTTCATCTAAAGTTCTACCATACATGCACAGCACGGGAATTCGGGGGGGGGGTGAGGAAATAATAAAGTGCCTTTTTTGGGTCCAAAAAGGGTAGGTACGCGTCAAAAACATCGTTTTTTAGCGTTTTTGACGATGCTCTATCTTTCTAAAGCAAAAAACATAATAAAGTTTCGAAAAAAATCAAGAAAGTCGGAATAAATTGAATAAAGTATAGCCAAAACATGAGTATAACGGCGCAAAGCGCCGAAAATTCGACTCTTTAAAGCAAATAGCTAAAAACGCTCTAAAAACATCTTTTATACAAACTTTTAGAAAATTTTTCGGAACTTTAAAAGAATCTCCAATCCTGGGGGTGTGAAAAAATTTAGCGGAGAGGGTGAAACCCCCCAACCCCCCTGCCCCCAAGATCATGTATGGCCTCTACTCTCTCCAATCAATAAGGAATCTAATACAGTGAACGTAAAGATATTCGAGAAATAGCACTGAAAATGTAATCAGCAAACAATTCACCAAGATTCACATACTTCCTACATCAGATTGCTATTGAATAGATTCAAAATGGTGTCAGTCTGCTTTTAAAAGGTCAATGAGCTGCAAACTTAACACAATGCTTACTTTATATTCACATTAATCGTTGTACTAAACTAGTGTTAATCATTAATAGTAATGTATAAAAAGACCTACTTTATTGCTATGTATAAAACAATTGCCTAATCAAAATATTATATTTTTTACGATTAAGTAAAGTAGCTAACTTACGTATACATGTGTATCTCATCAAAATAAATGTTACAGTGAGACACAGATTAATAATGCACTAGAAATGTCGCGGGCAATATGGCAAAAACAATGTTTTTGTTCAGAAATATAAAAAATCAGTTGTATTTCAATATTCAAGCTGTGTAGAACGATTGTGCTATCAAACTACTATTTAGAAAGTATTCAATGCAGCTACAATGACAATTTTATATAATTTATACTATTTCGCATTTAAAATTTGCAGTCAGTTATTGAGCTGTTAGACAGGTATGCACATTGTAAAAACATACGCATACAAGACGTACATAGGCATATCTATACCTACCTAGTATAACATAAATTGAAGCTCGGTCCCGATCCCAGCCTCTTGAGCCCGTCCCAGTCCCTGTCCCGGCCAAAGTTTAGGCCTGGTCGTTTATGGATACATGCAGTGAACGACCGAAGCTCCAAAATTTTGCTTCGGCCGAAGCCGAAGCTTCGGCCAGCTCTTAGCTTCGGCTTCGGCCGAAGCTTCGGCCGAAGGCCGAAGGCCGAAGCATCGGCCGAAGGCGGAAGGCCGAATCTGTATAAATTCTATAGTCTAATTCTGATTAGTATGAAGAATGAATTGCGAGTATGAAAGTTAAGCTTGATTATGTTTCAGGAGTAAATACGAAGTAATAAAATAGTGTCATTCATTGCAAAAAATTCTTTTTAAAAAAGCGCAATTAATTCTCTTCATTAACATTGATTTCATTATTAGACATTTCATCTACATCAGCAGCTAATACGTATTGATCATCATCAGATTCACTATCCTGAATATATAAGAATATAATGTATTATTAGGAATAAAGCCTGGAATTCTTGAGAATTATGAAATCAATTAATTGACAAATTCCTAATTTTCATGACGACACTTAAATTTGTAGAAGTAAGGTAGACATAAAAGCAAATAGAGATTTCTTCTCGTTATTAGATGCAGAAATTTAAGAAAGTTTACACGTCGACCATGAAGCAATTATTTGATTTGATACAAAACAGAATGGTACACAGCAGTGCTTTTTTGTACTCGGCAAAGATTTTTCTTGATTTACAAAGATTGTTTGGGACTGTCTCTGTACATGTACAAAGATTTTTGGGGAGACTAAAATTGCAAAAAAGATCTGAAATTCGCAAAATTTTGGGCGCTTCGCGCCGAAATGAGTAATTGAGAGTTCTATAAATCTTTATAATAACATAAATTGCGTTTCAAAAAGAAAAGTGTCAAATTTTTTGGCGCTTCGCGCCGTTTTGAGACAATTTTTAGTAATTTTTGTCCTGAGAGACCCAGAAATTAGTTAAAATACACTACCAAAAGTCGAACAACTTTGTTTTTACCACATTAAAATCGCTATTGTGCCATATTATAGTATTCTATAGGATAGTTATATTGCATATTATAGGATAGTTATATTGCACATTGTCTAAATTTTAATGCGAATAAAAAACTGCTGTGAAAAAAGCTTCGGCCTTCGGCCTTTTTTTCTTCTTGCTTCGGCCTTCGGCCGAAGCAAGAAAACACCCTAGCTTCGGCCGAAGCTTCGGCCCGAAGCTTCGGTCGTTCCCTGGATACAGGTCCATATCCAGGATTTTGCTTTTTCTTAGGGGGACGGGGTACGACCAACATTTTTAAAAAACGTAAGGGGGGACCAAAGAATGAATTTCAAAAGACGTTTTACGACCACTAGAGCTGCACATTTTGTTACCCCGTTGCCTTTGTCACGCCCGGTAGTGGGTATACATAATAATCTCAACATATTCATTGTAGTATGGGTCACTCCGCGTTTTTACGTCTGTCGAGCCCCATAATAATATCCATTTTAGTAATATACTCCGCGTGTTTCTGTGCACGTCAGTCGAGTTCAATCAATAATCCTCAGGTCAATATACTTGGACCACTTCAACGGGCTGACCATATGTTCGTTTATAGTCATCAGCTCGGACTGAGCTGTCTTGTGGATTGTGCAGCTGTGTATATTATCGCGCGCACACGCATTAATAAATTCGGTGCTATTGGGCGAACCCAATAGCCTTTATCAGTGCTGACTCCTCACTTAGCAGTTTTTACGTGCTGAGCTCGGACCGGTTCCCTTCAGATGTTATGTCTCTTTGTTATATGCGTTGAATTTGTGTAGTTCTAACGTGCGCATCAAGTGTCATTAGATTACTGTAGTAGCGTGTCGTGTTTTTACCTGACACCTTAAATATGGTGAGGAGCTAATGGACACCATCTTGAACAAATTTTATTTTCTGTATAAAACCTGTGTAAAACAGAAGACATACATAGATGCAAAATACGCGTTAGCACACAAGAGCATGGGGGTGAGGGACTCCCCCATGGAAGACTGATAGCTATACAGCGATTTTGGCCGAAAAAATCATTGCTATATAGCCTTTTTTGAGCTCATAAAATTAGCTGTATAGCCTTTTTGGGCTCAGGAAAACTAACTATATAGTTTTTTTGAGCTCAGGAATGCTATATAGTCGTCTTTTCCGAGTTTTAAAAGGATATATAGCTACTTTATCGACTTCAAAAAGATCTAAATAGCTATTTTTAGTCCATAAAGGCTATATAGCTATGTTTGTGAATTCAAAAAGGCTATATAGCTATGTTTGTGGGTTCAAAAAAGCTATTTGTCTGCTGAAAATGCTCAAAAACGATTGTTTTAAAGCGATACCATTGCTTTTCGCAATAGAACCATTTTTTACGAAGCACATAACCGTTTAATGCAAGCAGTTCGAGTAAAACAAAAGTTCCGATTATTCGCGGATATCACCGATTTTTGTTAGACATGCTTTATATAGATCAGCCTAATCGCTTATTTTCTGTGACTTATAGGGAATCTAAAACAGTGAACTTAAAAATACTCGAGAGGTAGAACTGACTATTCTAATTAGAAATTCGTTTCTTTTGTGAATTTTCAACGTGTTGGCAATCGCTCAACAGCGTTCTGAGTTACCAGGCAGTTGTACATAGCAGCTAAAAATTTACCAAATCTGCATCAGATTATGGTTGAATTATTCAGAATGAGGTCAGTCTGTTTTTAAAGAGAAAATGAGACGCAAACTGAATATTAAAATAACTCAATATTAACATTAAACCTTGTACTAGATGAGTGTAGACTATTAATAGCATTGCGTATAAAAACCTAATTTATTGCTATAAAAGACTTGCTTAATCGAAATATTATCGCTTTTTTACGATTAAGAAAAGTAGCTAATGTTACATTGGAGCACAGATTTATAATGCACCAGAAACGTCGCAGGCAATTGGTAAAAAGAAATTTTAGACGGCAACATGAAAAGTCAGTTGTGTTTAAGCTGCTTAGAACGATTTTGCTGCATATTAAACCACTAGTTAGAAAGTATTTTAGGCAATTTAATTGTAATGTGATTTTGTATCCACTATTTCGTTATTAAAATCTACACTGAATTAGTGGGCGATAGACAGGCATGCACATATATACACGCACTGAACATATGACGTACACACACACACACACGCCTGTACCTGCAAAGTATAACCAGTGGCGGATCTAGGATTTTTCCTAAAGGGGGCAGTATCCCAACTTTTCCAAAAACAGTGAAAAAAGGTCCGAAAATTTGCCCTTAACGCGCGAAATAGCGTTCTTTCGGTGTTTTACGTTGTATACTTTTACATAAAATTACTTTTGACGCAATATTTTTTTTTAAAAATTTTGAAATTTTTGACAATTTTGTGCGAAAAAATCATTAAGTTTCTTTCACTTTTACAAAAATCTGGCGCGTAGCGCCGCAAAATTTGTGAAATTTTTGGCGGATAGACGTCTAGAAGCATGATTTACTGCTTGATTTCCTGTTTTTATAGCATTTGATGCGAAACATCGAAATTTTCAATTGAAAATAGGCCAAAAATCATTGCAAATTGCATATCCATTCTTTTCTCGCCAAATATTTTTGACCACGGGAGGGGGCGGCCGCCCCCTTCCCCGCCCCCTTAAATCCGCGCCTGAGTATAACATACATTGAGGCCTGGTCCTAGCTCTAGAGCCCGGTCCCAGCCGAATTTTGGGCCCGGTCGTTCGCTACCCCAACCCCCTGCTCTATCGACTACACGCATCATAGGTGCACAAGGTCAGGGTCGGCAGGGGGGGTGTGAAATCCCAAAAATCCAAAACACTTAATTTAACATTCACGTGTTTTGCTGTTTTAACGATCAAAATGGTCAAAATAGCTTACAAAACGTTTTTTCGTGGTAATATCGCATTTTAAAAGCATTTTTAGTTCATTTTGACTGCATTATAACACTTTTAACACTAAAAAATGCAAAAAGTTATCAATTTTGGGCGCTTTTTGAGTAAAGCGTACTTAAAAGTACTAATCTGGCGCGAAGCACTTGAAAATTTTTGACAATTTACCGCTTTTGACCTCAAAATGATGCAAAAAACGTTCCCTCAGCTCAAAATCTATGAACAGTACCTGTCCGGCTGACCCTTCGGGGGGGGGTAATATACCCTCACTCTCTACATATGTGCATGTATGACACGCATGCACTTGACCAGAGAAAAAACATGAAGAGTAAGTTTATGTATCAGTCTCGATTTATGGGATTTTACCACCCCCCGTCCACCCCCGTTCTTCGCCTGCCGACTCTGACTTTATGCCTCTGTTAACAATACATCTGTACACAATTTCCAGTTAAATGATAAAATGGGCGTGAAGGATCTGTGGCCATTACTCGATGGAGTAAAAACGTCAATACAATTAGATGATATTGGTGGTTCAACCGTGGCAATCGACCTTGGCTTTTGGACATGCCAATTGAATTCGGTCGATTCATCTTTGCCTCCGACGTACAAGCTTTATCTAAGGTAAATCATTTTACAGGTGACGCATTTTTCTCTTTTAACCATATATAATCAATGGACTTCAATTAAATTTTTAGCGGCCCAATTGTTTAATTTCAGGAATTTGCTTTTCCGCATCAAAACCTTGCTACAGTATAACATTACGCCGATATTTATAAGCGAAGGTAGATTTTTCTTCGATTGACTTTGCCAAGGATTCAATGCGGTCTTCTTCATCTTAGGCAAACCGCCTCAAATTAAGCAGGAGACCATAAAAGCGCGCCTAAAACAAAGGAAACAGATAGGTCGATCATTCAAGGATCAGAATTTCAGTTGCCGATTTTCGTCGCGATCACATTTTAATTCGCTTCTTAAAGAAGTAAGTTGCATTTAAATAATACTTTTTTTCTAACTTTTAATTTCAAATGTGGCGGATCACTTAGCTTCAGGGGCGGATTTAAGGGAGGCGGCCGTTCTCCCCTGTTGGCCAAAAATATTTCGCGAGATAAAGAATGGATATGTAATTTGCAATTATTTTTGGCCGTCAGTGACCATAATTTCTCAAATTTTTCCGGCGCTACGTGCCAGAGTGATACCTATTAATGACATTTATTTACTTTCTTGGCAACCCAGAAGCTATTTTTCACTCATAAACTATTTGTTAGAAGAATAAGTCCAGAAAGAGTTATTTCAGCATGGACTTATTCTATTTTCGAGCATAACTTTTTAAAATTTTCGATGTTTCACGTCAAATACCGCAAATACAGCAAATCAAGCAGTAAATCGAGCTTCTTAACGTCTTTTCGCCTGAATTGCCGCTTCGCGCCGGATTTTCAATAATATCAAAGAAATTCAACGATTTTAGCATAAAATTGTCGGAAAATTTTTTAAAAAATATTACGTCAAAAGTGATTTTAAATAAAATTTGACAACGTAAAACGACGAAAAAACGCTATTTCGCACGCGAAGAGCAATTTTTTTGGACCCATTCTTAAGTGCTTTAGAAAAGTTGGGTTACCGCCCCCTAAGGAAAGTCCTAGATCAGCCCACTGCATAACTTGATTTTAGTTTACGCGTATTGAGTTTCTTTTATATGCAATATTGTCACTTTCTTGACGATGCTCCTTGCTAATCACGTTGATTGTTGAACGTACGCAAACGTGCATTTGAAGCGCTGATGCGTTTTTTGTCTTTTTTTAACGCGCTTGTTTTAAAGTCGGTTTTTGCAGTGCTGCCAACTCATACGATTGTTAGGCTTGGAAGTTTATGAGAGCGACGGAGAAGCGGAAGCCCTTTGCGCAGCCCTTAATCATTCAGGAGTAAGCGCGCACGCAGTTAATAATGTTATCTGACGTACCATCGATTGCTTAAGATTTTTTATTTTCTTCTACTTTTTCATTTACAATTTAATTTTCCTCATTCATGTTATTGTCTCGTACTAGGCTTTCCGTGCCGCGAATTTCGCCATCTTCCGCTCAGCCAGTTTTCATCAATTTTTTAGATATTTTCGATTCATCTTTTTTCAATTAAAATGTCTTTTTTGGTCCCTTGAAAGAAAATCAATTGAAAACGCTAAAAAACTGCTTCCCATTTTGCTATTTGCTTTAAAAAATCTTTGCGCATAATACTAATGCCAAAAGTTGTAATTTACGCCGCATCGGCTTCATTTGCGCTGCGCTAAATAATGAAACGGCGCCTGCGATATCTTCCATTTTACCCAGTTAGCCTAACAGTATCCCGCTTCCGGAAATCACGGTTTTTTTGTATTCGGCAAAGATTTTCCCCGATATATAAAGACTTTTCGGGGCCGTCTTTGTACATGTACAAAGATTTTGGGTAGACAAAAATTGCAAAAAAATCTTAAATTCGCAAAAGTTTTCGGACGAAATGAGTAATCGTGTTCTACATATCTTTATAATGGCGAAAATTGCATTGCAAATGGGAAAAATGTCAAATTTTTCCCGTTTCAAGCCGATTCTTCGTGATTTTTGCTTTTAGAGACCCAGAAATTATGTAGCTAAAATACACTACCAAAAGTCGAACAACTCTATTTTTACAACACTAAAATCGCTGCTGTACCATAATATATACCCAAAAAAATTGTGTGTGCAAAATGTACAAAGACTTTTTGGAACCATCTTTGTTAATGTACAAACGGACCTTACACAAACGAAAAAACACTGGATACCATACGTACATGGCATAGAAATTGTGGGGGTCAGCCGCAGACGTTTTTATCAACGTGCTATTAGGACTGTAAAGCGATGCGTAAATACGCGCGTAAAACGCTTTTTTCGGCACCTCGAATAATGACCTAAATAAAAAACTTAGAAATTTGACTTCGTTGAACTACATGTGGTCAAAATAGTTCTTCGGTCCGAAGTCCCGAAACCATTTATGCTTTCTTTCGAGCCAAAAGATCACTAAAAATGCTTGAAAAAGTGCGTTTGTTTACTGGTTTTTTAAAGCATATTTTCTCGAAGGTCAAAACCGAGAATATCTATATGGCTTATACCCCTCGGTCTCGTCCTACGCTTTAGTGACATATATACATGTAACGGCTCGAAATCTGGGGGTCCCGGTCATTTTTAGGGGGATGACCTTCAATTTCTGGCCAAAAACGGTCAGAAAACGCCTAAAAATGGCCAAAATTTTTCTCAAAATCGGGGGAGGGGGGTCGAAAATTTTCTGGTTTTATGGGGATGGGGACGTCCGAATTGGTTTGAGGATCCCCCATCCCCACCCTGTTACGTGTATGGCTATATACTTGCTGTACTTTACCAATTTATAAAACTTTACGGCATTAGATAGTGTATTGAAATTGCGTGTCTTTTGGTTCCGATCCGAGTGCATGTATAACAGTTGCTTAAAATAAATTTTTTGTGCAGGTAGTCGATGCCGTGATAACTGACGACAACGATGTTTTCTTGTACGGAGCATTGAAAGT
>JAVLUZ010000275.1:146804-177014 GCA_036768485.1 Mermis nigrescens
CTCGATGTAATTATGCACGTAGAGAGCATACGTGGGCAGCTAAAAAATTATGGGGGGGGGGCTGATGCAAGATTGTTCACAGGTCAAAAAAATGGCCTTAAAAATGGTGATAGGGCGAAAAAACACCATTTTCCAACGTTTCTCTTCGAGCGCTATCCATTGGCATCAAAAAATTGCGAAAAAAATCAAAACAAAATTTCGAAAATTGATTTATGGGGGATTTTTGTTTTCTCGGGGTGCATACCCCCAAACCCTACGTCCAGGTGTGGTAGAGAGTAAATAGTTGACCAAGTTCAAGGCATAATTTTTACTTTCATTTAAAAAATATAAATAATAGAATAATGGATAACCAGAAAAACTAATGTTTCACAGAATATCGTTTGAAAAGCTTGTTTGCCTTTGATTTCTTAAGAAAAATGTATATTTTCAAAACCAAATTTGGACGATGTCCGTCTGTATTGCGCAATAAACAAGAGAATGATGGCATCTGAATATAAAAAAACGAAAAGTATATTTACATAAGATTTTTACACTACTCTCAAAGCCCATATCAACTGACAGGAATTTACTGCCATTAATAAAGACTTCGAAATGTTTATTTATTTTCGAATGTGTAAATTATGTACGATTTTATCCATGTTTTTAAGCGCCCTTCAGGTCATTTAATCAGACCCAGTCACTCATAATTCATCACGTTCAGATTTAGGGCCGTAAGTAATGTGGAAAAAGTGATTTTTCTCATTCGTGTTTTAATCAGTATTCATATTTATTCCAAAATTTTTCTTGTTTTTCAAATGTTGACGAAATCGACAGTTATTACCTGGTGTACCTACAAGCATGCATTAGCAGCATCTGAATTCGGAGAGAGGTCTGGTCTAGACGGAGGTCCAAAAAATTTTTAAAAGTCAATAAAAAGGCGAAAATTGGACAGAAGGGATAAAAAGAACCATTTTCAACCGTCTTAAAATTTCTATCCGTTGGCATAGAAAAGCTCGAAAATTCGTAAGAAAATTTCGAAATATTATTTTATTTTGACAAAATAGCCTTCAGGCTTTCTCATTGTGGCTTCTGAAACGAAAATCTCGAACGATCGTACGATATAGAGCAACCTTGTACAAAAGCAAGTTGAAAAGGTTCAAATGTCAATAATAATTGGACCACAAGACCGAATTCCCTCTGTTTGAGGTGAACACAACATAAATATATCTTGAAAAATAGAACAAAGCAAAACTAGAGGAATTCGGTTCATCTTTGATTTTCTAGAAAAAGAATTCATTATTTATTCATTTTTTCATGTTTTCCTGTGAAAAAATCAAGAATGTTTACCCTACTACAAACTGCTGAAATGCGACTGTGTTGCAAAAAAACTTGTATGGTTTTTGTTGACTTCTCTTGCGCACTTGACAGCGTAGACCACCAATCGCTCTGGTGCGCCCTCAAGGCCGAAACTATACCATATGCTACACTCAACATATTAAAATCCATTTATGAAGGTGGTACAAGCCGAGTTAAATATCTGTCAATAACAACAGGCGTTAAACAAGGATGAATAATATCGCCAATGTTTTTCAACATGGCCATGGACTGGATACTCAAAAAACGTTCAACGATAGACCTGGCGTCCGAATGGGGAAAAACTTTAAGCTCACGGAAGTAGTTATGCCTGGCTCCCTAGAGGGGCAGTGCTAAAAGATAGGCAATGGTTAAGGATAGGCAACGCTATAACATAGGCAATGGTTAAGGATAGACAATTCTTAAGAATAGACAACGTTATAACATAGGCTAATGCGATAACATATACAATGGTTAAGGATAGGCGAGGGAGTGGAGCCTTGCTCCCTGGGATAAGGGTCATGGAGCAATGGTTAAGGATAGCCAATGGTTGAGGATATGCAATGGTTAAGGATAGGTAATGGTTAAGGATAGGACATAGTTGAGGAGTGGAAGGGTCAACATTGGCACAGTGCCAGCTTAGGCTTAAGTGTAACCTAAGACTTAACCCCCGAACTAAGATTAAAACTACACTTTACCTGAATTCAGTGTAAACTAAGATTAAAGTGAGCATAGTTGTAAAGTACATACTATTGTGCTAAACAATGGCTACAACTTCCTGGGGGAGGGGAGCCCCCAACGCATCCCCCTACAATACTTATAAGCAGTGGTCCGCTCTTGCTACCACTGCCACTCAGTCTAAAAATTGCCTCCCCTAAAACGTAGCTGTGGTCCGCTCTTGCTACCACTGCTACTCAGTCTAAGAATTGCCTTAAATGTTCCGAAGTATGGCATAACTAAGCAGAAGTACCGTGTAGCAGGGGTCCGCTCTTGCTACCCCTGCCACTCAGTCTTGAATATATCTAAAAGTGCAAGACAAAACTAAGCCCAAGGACCGGATGTGACTGTAAAGTAAACCTAGCTGCGCTAGGGATTAAAGTGGACCTATGCACAAAAGGAGTGTGTTTATATAAGTTTGACTTCCCGGTCCTTCGTCACTTCCCGGTCCTTCGAATTCCTGGTCCTTCGTCACTTACCGGTCCTTCGAATTACCGGTCCTTGCTTGAGCCGCAGAAAAGTGGTATCTGCGTGTACAAAAGATAGCCGACTTTTTCACACAATTTGAGAATTTCTGTACATTTAAGCATATAACTTTCGATCAGCTGGTATTTGTTAATAAAATAAATACAATAAATGATCACTATTCATTCAGCTTGCTTAAAAAATAGTCTATCTTTTATGTTATGACATGCCTACAGTGTGACAGTCGGTTAAAGCTGATGAACCTGTTCACAAACTCATTTCAGTGAAGTGAGGTTTTTTGAGATGAATTCAAGAACCACTGAACGGATTTTGATGAAATGAAGTGTTTTAGATATATAATCTTGGAATGAAACGATTTTGCCAAGAAGTAAAGCTAGCCTATGTGTACAGTATGCTAGACTCGAAAAAGTGCTCAAACTTTGCTTAGGCACTACAGTATACAGGTTAAGTTTCATATTTTGGAAAATAGCAAAATAGTAAGATATTTTAGTGCTCTAAATTTCACTCTTTTTTGTATTTCGTGTTTCTGCATAGTTCATCCTGCAATTTCAATTGAATTTTTTCCAATATGACTGCCCCCATAAGGTGTGCATTTTACTCGCGCTATTTTTTCATATTTTTTTAATGTTTAAGCACATTTTAGAAAACCAAAAAAAAGCTCATTCGAATGATAGCCTATTTGTCTGATTTACTAGAGAATTCCAGTCTTTCAATAAGGCCACCAGAAAGGCTGTCACACTGTAGCTTTTGATGTTTTCAGCTATTGTGACTTTCTGACATATTTCAAAAATTCATCCAGTAAATAGCTAGAAAATTTAATGTTCTTTCTAACGAGCTATGTCTCATGTTCTGAATCCTTCTAGTTCGTTTATGAAAATTCAAAAACCTCAAAATTATTCATTGTATTGTGAAAATGCCATGCATTGCAAATAATGGACCGATTGAGCTAAAATCTTGCTTTTGGATTGAATCAAACATGTGCTGTAGAGATTGTTGATTAAGGGTCATGGTCGAGAAAATCTAGTAGTTTTACTGTTTTTCGCTATTTTTACATCAAAATACACTGTTTTTGACTCAAATAACTCAATAGTAGGTTCAGCATGTGTCTTGCAAAGGAGATCAACATCAACTTATATACCTACTGTTAAACTGAATACATGGGGAAGAATAGTTCAAATTGATTCAGAATTTAAGATACAGATCATACACCTTTAACAAAGTGTGTACTATTTGTAGAGCTGAGTACAAAGCAACTCACACTGTTATGATTAGTTAGGTAGGTTGCTGGCAAATGTCTTCCCATATGTAAGCCTTGTGTATTGGTCTTAAGGTGCGGCACTTTGTGTAAGTCTGGGTTGGAATTTGATACCAATAAGGGTTGAGCTAGAATACTACTGCCAAAGCAGCATTGTCATTTCTGGCTTCTTTCTGTTGATTTGCCGAAAATGCGAATTCTTATCCAAATAAGTGGTTCCTAAATTGTGAATAGTCAAGCAAAGAATAGAATGTGGGCAGTATCAACCTTTTATGTCATTATTTTTTAGAATCCTAAGATTTCCAAATTAGGTCAATTTGGAGTAATACTTACATAGCTCACTTACTATAGTATGCCCCAGCCACTGTATGCTTGAATTATGTTTATATGGACGGTTTAGTGCTCTACAAATGAAAGAATGACAGCCACTTGCCCCACTCAAGTTTCCTATTGAGTTACAGTAAATATGGTAACCACCTAGTACATCAGTACAATTAATGACAATAAAAATACACAAATCGGCTACGTGCGCCGAATGAGTCAATGATAAAGGAACAGTATTTTGTCATTTGTTGCTTGTTAAGTCAGTACACATATAGAGTATGATATACTTTGGTAAGTATTATGTCCCTGTGACCCCAGCTAAAAAGGCGGCCCAGCACATCTCTACTCCCCTCTCCTTCTGCACATGGAGAAGCGCAGGTTCCTATAGGGGTGGGGGGAATGCCCCTTCTTAGGGTCTAACATTCTTAGATGATTTTAGCGGCACCAAGTAGCCCTATAAAATGGAGTTAAATTAAAGCTTTGGAAGATGCCAGAATTGGATTAATAGAATAGCACTTTTCTGCGCAAATTAGCTTTTGTATAGACAAAACTCTAAATTGATGGTCTCAAATATCAGGATTTGCAGTACTGAGATGATAATTTTACAATATGGACAAAAGCATGGAGCCTGAATTTTTGTCTTGTGGCTAAATTGCTCAATTAATGTAGCAATGAAGTGAGCTTAACACACACTTTCCCAATAAAGTGTGGAATTTAAATAGTATTGTGTATACAATATGAGTATTTCTGGCAAATTTCTGGATGCTCAGGGTAACTTTGTCATACTCATTATCAATTAACAAGCAACATTTTAAGCGCTCTGTGCAATATCATGCTTACACCCGACCAATAAGACAGATAACACAGTGTCATAAATACAAATTTCTGTACAGATGCTTAACAGTGTGTACACATTATGCTTTACTTGCCTTATTAACTTGGGCAATAGAAACAAGGATTTTTGGATGCAATAGACTCCTTTAAATGTTGCTGAATTCAGATATTTGAACATTTATATTACTTTCTTCTGACTTTTACAAGCTATGTTCCAAATTTTACAAGCCTCGTTCCGAATTTCTCAGACTTTACAAAAATGTTCCAAACTTTACAAAAATGTTCCAAACTTTACAAATATGTTCCAAACTTTACAAGCTTTATATGAAAGTTGACTGACTATTAAATTATTTCACAGCCACACTAACCAAGTAAGCAACCCTAAATGCTTATTCTTGTGTTTCTATTTCAGGTACATGTCTACATCATCAAATTGTTAAGTCTAATATACCTGTATAATTTATTTAATAGACTATATCAAAGCAAAAAGAGTTTTTGACTATATCATTCTTGTCTGTCGCTCTTAGCCTTGAAAAGTGATGAACTCAGGCCACCCACTTACGCTTCACGTCTCTATTATACTATAGTTGGTTGAATGATAATGACATTTTGAATGACCCCAAAATATGTTTTGATATTCTCGGTATTTTTTCCCAATCTCTGCCCACTTTTTGCAAACTCTGCACACTTTTTTCCAAACTTTGCACACTTTTTTCCAAACTCTGCACACTTTTTTCCAAACTCTGCACACTTTTTTCGAAACTCTGCACGCTTTTTAGAAACTCTGCACACTTTTTTCGAAACTCTGCACACTTTTTTCCAAAGTCTGCACACTTTTTTCGAAACTCTGCACACTTCCTATGTTATAACGTGTAAAGAATGTTCCTAACTCTGCACACTTTTTTCGAAACTCTGCACACTTTTTTCAGAAACTCTGCACACTTTTTTCAAACTCTGCATACTTTTTTCCAAACTCTGCACACTTTTTTCCAAACTCTGCACGCTTTTTCCAAACTCTGCACACTTTTTTCCAAACTCTGCATACTTTTTCCAAACTCTGCACACTCTTTTCCAAACTCTGCACGCTTTTTCCAAACTCTGTACACTTTTTTCCGAACTCTGCACACTTTTTTTCCAAACTCTGCACACTTTTTTCTAAATTGCTCAATTTGCCTGCACTTTCTTCCTAATTGTTCTACAATCTATGAATAGCGTTGCCTATCCTTAACCATTGCCTATCTTATAGCATTGCCCCCTAGGGAGCCAGGCATAACTACTCACGGATTTGGCATATGCAGATGATATTGTATTTTTACTGATACAATTCAAGAGGCCCAAGAAGCTCTGACTGATATGGCAAATATTGCCAGCACACTTGGTTTAACTATTAATGTTGAAAAGACCAAATTTACCTACACTGGCACCTAACAGGCCGCGCTAACTTTAAACAACAACCCAGTCGAGAAAGTGGACGCTTTCAAATATCTTATGTCCATCTTAGATAGTCAGAGCGTAGCAGCCACAAAGGATGTCAAAAATCGCATTGGTTTGGCCTCTGCAGCTTTCGCATTTTTAAAAAATGCTTGTGGAGCCAGCAGTCCAAAGCAATCTCGAAGAAAATGCGAATTTTCAATGCCTCAATACGTACCATCTTATTATACGACTCAGAATCATGGACACTTCTCAAAAGAGATCTAAATTTACTGGCACGATTCCAACTTCGATGCCTACGTAACATACTCCATCTTACGCTGAGAGATTGATGGAAAAACGAGGACGCTCTGCATACTAGCCAAAACCAAACTACAATTGAAACACATATTAAAAGACAGCGACTTAAATAGTTCAGTCATGTGAGTCGAATGGAGAACTTTAGACTACCATTTCAATGCTTAACGGCTGTTAAACCCACAAATTGGAAAATTGCAAGAAACGCCCCAAAAAAATATGGTCGAATTGGTAACGTCGGTTGACTGACAGTCCCGGATGACCGACAGTCCGGGTCACCGACAGTCCCGGATGACTGACAGTCCGGGTCATTGACAAATAGTATAAAAATAGATCTGCCAATCAAAAAATTCCTGAGTGATCGACAGTACCTACTGGTCGACTGTTCCGAGTGGCCGACAGTCCCAGTGGCCGACTGTACCGGGTGGCCTTCAGTCCCAAGTGGCCGACTGTACCGGGTGGCCGAAAGTCCCGGGTGGCCGACACTGTACCGGGTGATCGATAGATGGCATAAAAATTCCCAAATGACCTGGTTGTACTATTACTATGAATATATGCACATACGTACATGTGTATGTATGCAGGTACATTTTTTCAAAATCGAAATATGTAATTTTTTCATTCTCTAAGAATAGCAATAAAGTTTCCACTGGCATAAATGTGAATATAAACTTATTACATGTGCATGTTGTATATAAACTTATTAAATGTACATATTTATTATAAACTATCAAAAGTAAAAATTTCGTATCAAAGATTCATTTTTATCACAGTAAGTTTAAGTAGGATAGCACTAAACAATAAGTTTAAGTACATAGGAAAGCACTAATTTAGTTTAAGTAGGATAGCACTAAATAAGTTTAAGTAGGATTGCACTAAACAATAAGTTTAAGTAGGATAGCCAAAATAAGTTTAAGTAGGATAGCACTAAAATATTATGCATTGTAAATAATAGGCCTTTTTTACAAAATCCCGCATGTTTTAAATTTGCTATGAATTTGTATGAGCAATGTTATCGCATTGGTAAAACTATTTATGTGCATAAATAGGTACCTATTTGAAAAACATTAATTCCGAAATCATTAGTCAGTTAGGAATTTTTACGACAAACCTATTATTATACCCATTGTTGGTCACCCGGGACTGGCGGCCACCCAGGACTGTTGGTTACACGGGACTGTCGGTCACCCGGGACTGTTGGTCACCCGGGACACAATTGGTCAGATCAGGTGGCGCAAGACCTCCAACCACTACATTTTCATTAGCCGATGCTCAGAAAGCCGCCCTAAATCGAAATCAATGGCGTGGAATAACACAAGACGCCCTGCCTGTAGCCTCCACAATGTGGTGCTCAATGCCTTAAAGATGACATCATTGTTTCTTAAGTCAAGTAAGTCAAGACCATGATTTTGCATGAAAAAAAGCGAAAGCAAACCTCGCTTGCGGTGACAGGCTCATTCATTCTTCGTCCGATCCGACGTCGCGCGACATCGCATGTCACATCCTGTCGGACTCTTGTCGGACAGAGCCGCATGCGGCTCTGTCCGACACGCGTCCGACAAGATGCGGCATGTGGTGCCGCGCAGCGTCACATCGGTATCATCGGATCCGACTTTCATTCATACTTCATCCGTCTTCTTCCGACTAAAAATCAATATTTTCATCACAGCAAACATTGATGTTTTTTATAGTTTTGAAAAAAGAGCTTGCTAAGCTAGAGTTGTAAACTAAGAGGAGCTTGAAGTTTAAACCTACCATTAAATTATAAAGATTATAATAAAAGATTTTAAGCTTTAAGAAAAGAAAAAATGAGATAAATTAAAACAAATTTAGAGGATTCGATGAAACATTATTGTTTTGAGAATGGGACGATCACGTGCTATGTATAATGACTCCTTGATTAAAAGATCAAAAGAGTTGGATGCTCGACTGATAACTTTGAAGCGATCTGATGTAATTGGATGATTGCTATTTGAGATATGTTTGTGAATAGCAGATAAACTATCACCCTGAATTGACTTTCCTGTAGCAAATGAGATGCCAGTATGCTCTGCCATTCTAATCCCAAAATGTCGGCGAGTTTCACCGATGTAACTAGCCATACAGCTAGAACACGTATACTTATATACTAAATTTGATAGTAGCTTAGCAGGTACAGCATCCTTGTTCTTGAAAAACCGGCTGATACACATGACAGGTTTGTAAACAAACCTTACTCTAATCTGAGGGTTAACTGCAGATATAACCTTTAGAATTCTGCTGCGTACATTGTAGCCATGCAAACCAGTGTAAGGCAAAACAAGAGAATAGCATAGTTTATCACACCCAAATTTTATGTCATCACTCTTACTATAAACTTTTGTCATAAAGTCTGATATGACCTTATCAATCAAGCTAAGCGGATACTCATTTTGCAGTAGAGTCTGCTTCAGCTTGTCAATATCAGAGACAAAAGTCTGATATGAGTTACAAATCATGTGAATACGACTCACAAGTGTCTTTATTAAACCAACTTTATAGGCAAAAGGAATGAAGCCAGACAATTTGGCGTAAAGGCCAGAAAATGTGGGTTTCTGATATGATGATGTGACAAGATCATCGGACTTCCTTTCAACAAGCACATCAAGGAAATTTAATTTCTTGTCACGTTCAGTTTCAAATGTGAAATTCATATTAAGATGTTGCTGATTCATGCAATCACAGAACTTTCTAGGCTGATTTCTGTCAGAAAACACTACAAATGTGTCATAAACATAACATACATAAAACTTAAATCTAATCTTCATACTACAGTCTCTGAGCCACTTTGTTTCATGATGGCTCAAGAAAATGTTGGCAAGAACTGGGCCAAGCGGATTACCCATAGCAACACCATCTATCTGTTGATAGATTTTACCATTACATGTAAAGTAAGACTCTTTAACTGCAAGTTCTAGAAGCAGTATGAATTGATGACAATTCATGTTATTTACTAACATGACATTCTGATCATCAAATAGTTTCCTAATACATATATCAATGGTCTCATTGAGTGGAATATTAGTGAACAAGCTTTGAACATCAAGACTAGCTATAAAATGATGGCCTTTGAATGTAAAAGCCTTAAGTCTTGTCAGGAAATTACCAGTGTCACATAAAGTGTATTCATTAGTACTTTTGTCTTATAGGATCGGCACAAAATACTTAGCCAACTTATAATTGGAGTGTTGATGGCTGACAAGATTGGTCTTAGAGGAACATCTCTCTTATGAGTCTTAGGCAAGCCATATAGCCTGCCATAACTGCATCCTACAGGATTTATACTTTTATAGACATAGCAGATAGTCTATTATGTTTATGAACCTTCAGTATATGGGCTGATATGCGTTTCTCAACTGAGCGTATAAACTGACAAGGATTACAGTCAATGACTTTGAACTTTGATATATCATTCAAGACATCATTCAACTTCCTAATATAGTCATCTTTATTCAAAATTACTACTTGATTACCCTTATCTGCCTTTAGAACAATGATGTTCTTGTCTTTTGACAGATTGCTGAGGATTTCATAGTCACGCTTATATAGATTTTCAAATTATTATTATCATTATTAAATTATTATTAGATTACTATCGCGTAAATTGTGCCACTTGTTATTGCATGTTTCAACTGAATTGACGTTAAAAAATTTTACTTCTATCTTCAGTAGCGTCGCCGGTGGGAGGAAGGGGGTTAAAAATACTGCTGCCTTTTACTATTTTTTCATGCATTAAATAAAAATTAAATGCTTGAAGTATGAAAGTTCGTTTCATGCGCCAATTTATTTAAACTTATTTACCGGATAAATTAGGATCAAGGTACGGACCATGCTGTAAATATTTCAATGTTATAATACAATATTAAAGTGCACTTTTTTAAATTTTACGAAACTTTTCTGGATTCCTCCTTTTCAACATCCTGGATTTATTTTTATAAACCATACTTCAATCAATAAAAATTAGTTCCGACGCATGAAAATACGTTTATAGAGATGAAATAAGATGAATTGACTGTAACAATGAATAGTACAAAATAAACAAGGCGTGCAATGCGTTACATGCACACATGGGCGTGGGGGGTGGGTTCGGGGGTATGCCATCCCCAGAAGTTGAAATACTCCCCCAGAAATCAAAATACCCCTCCCCCAGAAATCAAAATACCCCCAGAATTCAAATTTTGAAATTTTTTTTGCCTTTTTAGCGATTTTTTGAAGCCATTGGATAGTGCTCGATGAGAAACGTCGAAAAATGGTGTTTTTTCGCCGTACGACCTTTGAAAAGTTCTTCACCTCCCCCTCCCCTAGAATTTCGGTGCTGCACACCTATGGCTACATGTCGCGCCAATTTTCCTATACGCCGTAGTTTACATTTCATGTGTGTCGGACGGACGAAAGTTGAAACCAACTCAACTTGTCCGTTCCGACAAAAAAGTCGCATTGCGACACAGATTATGACGTCATGCGCAAAGAAAAAGTTGGACGCGTGTCGCATGATGTCGGATAATATCGGACTCATAGACTCATGGACTCACATCAATTTTCGCATTCCGACACCAATTCGGACGGAGTCGGACGAAGTATGAATGCGCCAAGGCCATACTTTCATAACAGAAATATGTTCTTACAATTACAAGTTTGTAAAAAATTTTTTTCTCATGTCAAGTTATAGAGCATAGAATTTTATAATGCGATAATGAAATTTTTCTGGGAAATAAGGTAATATAACTCGCACGTACTTTAATACAAAATAAGTAAAAGGCAGTTTCGAGTTTGTCGTACTGAGATCAGGTAAATTTACATCATACACAGAAACATTGTTACGCACGCCTGATTCCACAAATGTTGCTTCAAAGTCTTTTGAAAAATTAAAATATTTAAATATGCAGAAAATTGTTAATGTTAACTCCGATGAAACTTCTGTTGGTGCGAATGCGCATTAACTTGAATGACATGATCAGACAGAACTGTCCAATGTTTTCCCGATGACATTGTTATTTATAAGAGAAAACATACTTAAGAAATACGTAGAATTGAAGAGGATACGATTTGAGTTTTTCGCGTATTTCCACAGCTAATAAATGTTACAAAAAGATTAAGTACTAAAAATATTTAAAAACCGATCGCCTAACTTTTTTTAAAGCATAATATCGTCTATGACTCGTTGTGCGTACGAATGTTATATTGAAAGTCCTGAATTGAAATTATCTTTTTTGTCGCTCGCGCCAAAAAGTCCTCTAAAATCACAAGGTACAATCGTAGCTTTGTTTGATCTTATTCTGAGATTTCAAACGAAGAATTCATATACATTTTTTAATGAATTTCGCGGACTATAATAAATAATTAGTATAAAACATTTAGGTTTCTAAAACGACAGTCTCAACTTTCATCAAATGTTTCGGATAAGCCTCATTTTCAATATCGATTGAGACAAACGAAACAACATTATTGTTTAATTCCTGTGCTGGACGGATTTTCTCCATATTCAGGAGGCATAGTTCGGGCGCCTCCCCCGCGTTTGCGATTTAATCCCCAACTGGGTTCGACGTTGCTCCTCTTGTTTAATTCTTTTTTCCGGCAATATTTGCTGCATCGACTTGAAGAATCGTTGAAAGCAGGGGCGTAGCTGTACGGGGACAACGAAGGGGGCAAGCTCCCCAAAACAAAATTTTGGCAGCATGAGTACTTTTTACATGGATACTCTCAAAAAAATATTCTAAGGCGTATCTCAAAGACCGCTTGAATAGATCTTAACACACCCTTTGAGCTAATAAGCCCAGAATTTAGATCAGTTTAAATTTTTTAAACTTGTTCGTCTTCCCCAAATTCAGAAGGCCAGTTACGCTACTGGCTGAAAGGAATGCTAGAGATACGAAGACGACTAGGGTAGTTTTCATCAATAACATAATCACTGAAACAAAAGAAAGACCTAAGTTTTAAAAAAACGTGACGATTTATACATTTTTCTAAATGTCGAAATATCTCTAAGCTGAGTAACTATGTATGTACAAACATTATGAGACCACACATGGGCTTGGGAAGGCTGTACCAGAAATGCAAAGGGTAAGCGAGTTTATTGGGTTCTAGACCACACATGCAATGTAGAGATGGGTTCTGAACCCCCAGAATGGAAACAATGAAAAATGTTGTGGGAAAATGAGGCCGAATGAAGGTCAAAAACGGATAAATATTGAGAACTTTTTCAAAAGTGATTCAATTTGACCGAAAGCTGCGTAATAAAGTAGTTTTTAACGCTATTCTAGCGTTTATACCACTTTTTCAACTTTTGACCCCCAGACCGGCTGACCCTCCGCAGATTGGTTATGGTGTGCACCTATGGTCTAGACCTTCACAATAAGAAAATAGGAAATTTTCTGGGAAAAATGAGGCAAAATAAAGGCCAAAAATAGATGAAAATCGGAAAATTTCTTCATGATGCTTTTAATTGGAAAGAAACTGTGCAATACCGTAGTTTAACACTTAAATGATTTATAGTTTGAAATTATACATACTTTTTAACTTTTTTCAGCGCTTATAACAGTTTTTGAGGTCGTTTCGGCCTGAAAAAACTCAATTTTTGACCCCTCCTGACCGACAGACCCCACCCCCTCACCAGATCGAACATGCTGTGTATCAAAAGTCTGGACTCCTCAAAATCTGATGAGCATCCAAAATCGATATACTCTTTCCACAATTAAATTTCTGGTGCTATTTTTTTTGGCAATTTTCGCCTTCATCGGATCCCCCTGAATTTGCTAAATATTAATGTATGTTTTACATTCTAGAATGTTTTGAGAAACAAATTTGGAACTGCGTTAGTACTTGTTTTATTAATTTTTAAATTTTTTTCTGAAAAAGTGTAGTTAAGTTTTCGATAATCATAACCGCACGTGGGCTTGAAAGAGAAGATGTTTGGGGCTTCAGACGCGTTTAATCCGAAATCCTTAAAATAAGTTGGACCTATCAAAATTGAATTACTGACGTTTTTTGCACGCGATTTCGTCATCCCCAAAATTTGATTGCTGTCCATGTATGGTCATAGGTTTAGAGAACTCACGGTACGTAAGGTATAAAATAAGAGCAGAATAATTGCAGAAATCTGAGTTTTTCTGTAATTATTTCTTAAACCCATTGAATTTGAAATCGTGTTAGATTTCTGGTATATTTATCAGAAATTTTCGATGCTGCTGATTTCAAGTGCTTAAACAACTTAAGTTTTCTATCGTTAATTACTAAAATAAAGATGCAAACCAATTTGAATACAAAAAATAGAAGAAAAATCAAAAACGTTTTCTCTGATTGTCTTGTTTAAATGGTCGAATATCCCAACTTGTGCAACTTTGATGTTACGTAGAATCTCTTATTTTTTGATATTTTCCTTCTTTTTTAATTGCTTAAGCTTTATCTTGAGGTCTGTGAAGTAGGTTCAAACTACGTTAGATACGTTTGCTCATTTGTTTATTATAGTATTTTTGTGTTAATTTCGATATATATTACAGTTTTTTAAATATTCATTTTACTCTTTCTATTATTTCATTAATTTGTTTTGTATTTTTGATCCTTTTTTGCGATGCTTTATTATTAAAATTTTTATCGTCCATATTTTTTTATCATTTTTAATTTTATTACTGTTTTATTTAAATATTTTTTATTATACTAAAAACAGAAAATCAGAGGATAATTGAAATAAAGTAGTTAAAGCCGGTTTTCGGTCTTGTTTGAAGTTGAAAAATTTCTCAACTCCTTAAAATTAGGATTTATACCATGCTGGACGTCAACGTCTTAGTATAACGCTGTTAGCCCCGATTTACATTTCTTTATACTTAAATTTCGAACGTAACTCCACCTTTGAAGCTCCAATGTATTCCATGACTTCAAAAAGTCTAAAGGGAGCACCATACGTGTTCTGGGGAGGCTTTAAAGGGATTTTGACCACCCCAGAACGGCAACTAACTTCCCCCTGTAAGATAGCTGCGACCCCTATCGCCCCAAGGATTGTCGATTTTTCGTAAAATATTCAAAAAGCGTGCCTTTTTAAGGATTTTTGCCTTATTTTTGGCTCAAAAGTCTCAACTTTTCGGTGCTCAGCGCCATAAACACATATTTTGGCAATATTTTATTCATTTAAATCGATTTTTTCAAATTTTTTGAAATGTTCTCAAGTTTTAGAAAGTAAGATCATTGTCCGAAACGTCGAAAAACAGTGTTTTAGACATGCACTTTTCGTTTTCTAGCCCAAAAAGGCACTTTTTATAATTTTTGGGGTCTTTCCTCTTGGAAAATCGCAAGAAATGCCCCAAAGAAAACATGGTCGAATCAGGTGGCGCAAGACCTCTAAACACTATATTTTTCATTAGCCGATGATTAGAAAGCCGCCCTAAATCGAAATGAATGGCGTGGAATGATACGAGACGCCTTGCCCTTGGCCTCCACAACGTGTTGCTCATTGCCTTTTACAGAAGGTGACATAATCGTTTACAGAGCTTAAGTCAAGTAAGTCAAGACCATGATTTTGCATAAAAAAAGCGCAAGCAAACGTCGCTTGCGATGATTAAGTCATAAGGCCATACTTTCATAACAAAAATATGTTCTTACAATAAGAACTTTGCAAAAAATTTTTTTTCTATGTTAATGCGATAATCAAATTTTTCTGCGAAATAAGGCAATATAAGTCGCACGTACTTTAATACAAACTAAGTAAAAGGCAGTTTCGAGTTTGTCGTACTAGGATCAGGTAAATTTACATCATACACAGAAACATTGTTATGCTTGATTCCACAAATGTTGCTTCAAAGTCTTTTGAAAAATTAAAATATTTAAATATGCAAAAAATTTGTCGATGTTAACTCCGATGAAATTTCTGTTGGTGCGAATGCGCATTAACTCGAATGACATGATCAGATAGAACTGTCCAGTGTTTTTCCAATGACATTGTTATTTATAAGAGAAAACATACTTAAGAAATACATAGAATTAAAGAGGATTCGATTTGAGTTTTTCCCGTATTTCCACAGCTAATGCATGTTACAAAAAAGATTAAGTACTAAAAATATTTAAAAACCGATCGTCTAACTTTTTTTTAAAAATATAATATCGTCTATGACTCGTTGTGCATACGAATGTAATATTGAAAGTCCTGAATTGAAAACATATTTCTTATGGCTCGCGCCAAAAGTCCTCTAAAATCACAAGGTACAATCGTAGCTTTGTTTGATCTTATTCTGAGATTTCAAACGACGAATTCATATACATTTTTTAATGAATTTCGCGGAATATAATAAATAATTAGTATAAAACATTTAGGTTTCTAAAACGACAGTCTCAACTTCCATCAAATGTTTCGGATAAGCCTCATTCTCAATAGCGATTGAGACAAACGAAACAACATTATTGTTTAATTCCTGTGCTGGACGGATTTTCTCCATATTCAGGAGGCATAGTTCGGGCGCCTCCCCCGCGTTTGCGATTTAATCCCCGAGTGGGTTCGACGTTGCTCCTCTTGTTTAATTCTTTTTTTCCGGCAATATTTGCGGCATCGACTTTAAGAATCGTTGAAAGCAGGGGCGTAGCTGTACGGGGACAATTAGGGGGGGGGGCAAGCTCCGCAAAACAAAATTTTGGCAGCATGAGTACTTTTTACATATATAACCTCAAAAAATTTTTTTTCAGGGCGTATCTGAAAGACCGCTTGAATAGATCTTAACACACTCTTTGAGCTAATAAGCCCAGAATTGAGATCAATTTAAATTTTTAAAGATTGTCCGTCTTCCCCCAAATTCAGAAGGCCAGTTACGCTACTGGCTGAAAGTAAAGCTAGTGATATGAAGACGACTAGGGTAATTTGCATCGACAACATAATCACTGAAACAATAGAAAGACCTAAATTTAAAAAAACGTGACGATTTATAAATTTTTCTAAATGTCGAAATATCTCTAAGCTGAGTAATTATGCATGTACAAACATTATGAGACCACACATGGGCGTGGGAAGGCTGTACCAGAAATGCAAGGGGTAAGCGAGTTTAAGGGTTCTAGACCACACATGCAATGTAGAGAGGGGTTCTGAACCCCCAGAACGGAAATAATGAAAAATGTTGTGGGAAAAATGAGGCCAAATGAAGGCCAAAAACGGATAAATATTGAGAACTTTCTTCAAAAGTGCTTTTGACCGAAAACTGCGTAATAAAGTAGTTTGAACGCCATTTCAGCGTTATACCAGTTTTTGAGGCCAATTTGGCCCCAAAAAAGCTCAACTTTTGACCCCCCAGACCGGCTGACCATCCGTAGATCGGTTATGGTGTGCACCTATGGTTTAAACCTTCACAATAGAAAAATAGGAAATTTTCTGGGAAAAATGGAGAAAATAAAGGCCAAGAATGGATGAAAATCGGAAAATTTCTTCTAGATGCTTTTAATTGGAAAGAAACTGTGTAATACCGTAGTTTAACACTTGAGTGATTTCAAAGTTTGAAATTATACATACTTTTTTAACGTTATTTTAGCGCTTTTAACATTTTTTAGGTCGTTTCGGCCTGAAAAAACTCAATTTTTGACCCCTCCTGACCGCCAGACCCCAGCCCCTCACCAGATCGACCATTCTGTGTTTCAAAGGTCTGGACTCCTCAAAATCTGGTGAACATCCAAAATCGATATACTCTTTCCACAATTATATTTCTGGTGCTATTTTTTTGGCAATTTTCGCCTTCATCGGATCCCCCTGAATTTTCTAACTGTTCATAAATATATGACATTCTAGACTGTTTGAGAACCAAATTTGAAACTGCGTATATTAGTACTTGTTTTATTAATTTAAAAAAAAATGTATGAAAAAGTGTATTTAAGCTTTCGATTATCATAACCGCACGTGGGCTTGAAAGAGAAGATGTTTGGGGCTCCAGACGCGTTTAGTCAGAAATCCTCAAAATTAGTTAGACCTACCAGAATTGAATTACTGACGTTTTTTGCACGCGATTTCGTCATCCCCAAAATTTGATTGCTGTCCATGTATGGTCATAGGTTTAGAGAACTCACGGTACGTAAGGTATAAAATAAGAGCAGAATAATTGCAGAAATCTGAGTTTTTCTGTAATTATTTCTTAAACCCATTGAATTTGAAATCGTGTTAGATTTCCGATATACTTAACAGAAATTTTTGATGCTGCTGATTACTAAAATAAAGATGCAAACCATTTTGAATAAAAAAAATAGAAGTAAAATCAAAAACGTTTTCTCTGATTGTCTTTTTTAAATGGTCGAATATCCTAACTTGTGCAACTTTGATGTTACGTAGAATCTCTTATTTTTCGATATTTTCCCTTCTCTTTTAATTGCTTAAGCTTTATCCCGAGGTCTGCGAAGTAGGTTCAAACTACGTTAGATACGTTCACTCATTTATTTATTATAGTATTTTTGTGTTGATTTCAATATATATTACAGTATTTGTTAAATATTCATTTTACTCTTTCTATTATTTCATGAATTAGTTTTGTATTTTTAATCCTTTTTTGCGATGCTTTTTTATTTAAATTTTTATCGTCCATATTTTTTTATTATTTTTAATTTTATTACTGTATTTAAATATTTTTTATTATACTTATTCACTTTACTGGACATTTATTTTATGAATGTACAATAACTTGACACGGTGTTTTTATTTAATGAATAAATAAATAAACGGAAAATCAGAGGACAATTAAAATAAAGTAGCTAAAGCCGGTTTTCGGCCTTGTTTGACGTTGAAAAATTTCTCAACTCCTTCAAATTAGGATTTATACCATGCTGGTCGTCAACGTTTTAGTATATCGCTGTTAGCACCAATTTACATTTCTTTATACTTAAATTTCGAACGTAACTCCACCTTTGAAGCTCCAATCTTAAAATTAATTCTAATTTTAGCGTTACTTGCTATTCCATAACTTTAAAAACTCTTAAGGGAGCACCATACGTCTTCTGGGGGAGGGAATTTAGAGGGATTTTGACCACCCTTAGAACGGCAACTAACTTCCCCCTGTAAAATAGCTGCGACCCCCATCGCCCCAAGGATTGTCGATTTTTCGTAAAATTTTTAAAAAGCGTGCCTTTTTAAGGATTTTTTGCCTTATTTTTGGCTCAAAAGTCTCAAATTTTCGGTGCTCAGCGCCATATACACATATTTTGGCTATATTTTGTTCATTTAAATAGATTTTTCAAATTTTTTAAATTTTTTTAAGTTTTAGAAAGTAAGATCATTGTCCGAAACGTCAAAAAACAGTGTTTTAGACATGCACTTTTCGTTTTCTAGCCCAAAAAGGCTTTTTTTAGAATTTTTGGGGCCTTTCCTCCCCAGAATTTCCATGCTATACATGTATGGTGAGCGCAGTAATCTAAAATATCCGAAGTCCTGCTGTCATATGCGATTTTACATTTTGTGTTTAATCAATTTCTCTCATAATTTTAAAAAATTTAAAAAAGCGTCTGATTGCGTTTAATAAGACGTAAGTAGGTAAATGTGCGAAAAGTGTTCCTAAATGCGTTTTCAGATTAGCTTTTCTTAGCTTATATTGCTTATAACGTAGCAAGAAGCTCATAAGCGCAAGATTAAGTTGAATAATGTGAGATTTATCAAATGAATAAAATGCTACAGGATATTGAAAGCCCATAAAAGTTCCAAGCGTTTTATTACAAAATAGCAGTACAAAGAGACGTAATTCTACAGGACAATATTCAAAACATTTGATTATGCGCATACAAGATAAAAAATGATAATTCTTCTGAAAAAGTCATTGTGACGAAGCATTCAGGAACGTTTTGTTGGCCTGAATTCATGATTAGGCTATTGTTAATTATTCAATCGTATCTAATGTTGCTTAGGTTTTTAAATTCAGTGGATAAGTAGCAAATTTCACGACTTATCATAATGCTATAGAAAGAATATTACTTTTTTCACGCAAAAGAGCCGTATTATAAATTAACATTCGATCTGCAATTATGTATGCGTAGAGAGTAAAAGGTTGACTGAGTATACAGAATAACTTTTACTTTCATTTCAAAAATATAAATAATAGAATAATAAATGACCGGATAAACTAAAGTTTCACATGATTTCGTTTAAAAAGCTTGTCAGTTTTTGATTTTTTTAAAGAAAAAATAAATATTTTCAAACAAAATTTGGACGATCTCCCTATGTATTGCGCAATAAACAAGAGAATGATATGCTTAAATGATGTACTTGAATGATATACTAAAAAATATGCTTAAATAACGTTTTGTACACTAATCAGAATGCCCATATCAATTGACAGAAATTTAATGTCATTAAGGTTCTAAGGTGTTTCATTTTCTGAATGTATAAATTACGCACGATTTTATCCATGTTTTTAAGGGTCCTCCAGGTTATTTGATCAGCCACTTTTATTTGATCCCTTTCAGATTTAGTGTCATGAATAATGTGGAAAAATTGATTTTGCTCATTCGTCAGTATTCATATTTATTTCGAGTTTTTTTGTTTTTAAAACGTTGACGAAATCGGTTTTGAATAAGGAATATTTTTGGTCGATCATTATTATTCAAAGATTAGTAAGTAACTGATCTACCTACAAACAAGCATACATTAGCAACATCTGAATTCGGAGAGGGGTCTGGTCTGGGCTGGGGGTCCAAAAATCTTTAACGTGTATAATAGAGTGCGAAAATTGGATGGAAGAAGTAGAAAAGCACAATTTTCGACGTTTTTAAAAATTCTCCGTCCGTGGGCATTTTTAAAAATCTCGAAAAGTGGAAAAAAATTTAAGAATATTATTTTGTTTCGACGAATTTGCCCGTGGGCTTACTCATTGTGGCGTCGGTATGATACCAGATAGCAAAAATTTCGAATAATCGGTCGATTGAAGGAATTTGTGCAAAAGCAAATTGACGCATCACATGTCAATCATATCCGTGTGATCATAACACCGAAAATCCTCTGTTAGAGGTGGTAACAAAATAAATATATCTTGTGAACTAATTTTTAATACTGGAAAAATCGGTGTTTTTTAAGTTATTTATAATTGATTCATTTTTTGTGATTTTTCTTTTCTTCGATAAATTCAGGTTCCCGTAATCGTTTTAGATGCGTTAAAATTTCCAATTTCAATGTGCATCATTTTGCCATTATATTTCTCCCAAACGAGTGGTTTTTGCCACAATGTCTACTCATTAGTAATTCATGATAATACCTTATTTTGTACTTTTTCGAATTAAAAAAAGTGAGCACATTCTCCGCTGAGAATCTGACATTTTCCAGACAGCCAAAAAGGATTAAATTCGAACGTAATCTCAAAATAAAAAATTTGTGGCTTCTACTCAAGAGAAGCGACCTTGATTTTGCATCAGTTGCGATGAATAAGACATAAACCCGTAATTTTATAAGAGATATGTTACAAAAAGTCATAATTTTGAGCACCAATGATTCTTATTAGCTTCTTGACAGTCACTCTCCTGTTAAGAAAAAAAGATAAAAAGTGGAAAATTCAATGTTCAGTTTACAATTAGGCAGCATTACTCGTTGAGATCATTTTGGTCTGAAAAATCTCAATTATGGACCCCTCCCCAAGATCGGTTGACCTCGCTGTAGATCGGCCATGCTGTGCATGTATGGTAGTACAACTAATTTCTTATGCAGAAACATTGTACACCTAATTACACATATGTTGCTTTATATCTTTTGAAAAATTGATACGTACTCGATCTTATTTGTCGGTGTAAATACGGAAAAAACTCAAACCGAATCCTCTAATCCTTAATGTATTTTTAGACATACTTTGTCCTATAATTGACAACATGTCATTGGAAAAATATTGGGCAGTTCTATCTGATCATATCATTCGAGTTGATGTGCGTTCGTCATTCTGCAGCCTATGCGCGTTTCTGCAGATTTTCCGTTGTAATTTCGATTGCGATGGCGAGTATTTTGATTACTTTATTTCGGAAGATTTAAAGAAATTTTTTGTGGTTTTTCATGCACACTATTGGGTTGGCCATGTAGGTGTAAAGTTTACACTATTATCTTTTACGCCAGAGCATTGTGGAAGGTCAAGATTCCATTAAATAAATAATACATTGATTAATTAATAGTCATGAAAGTGTCTTCAATGCTCTTTTGCGAAACACTTGAGAACGTTTTGTGACTACTCCCTCATATTTCACAGGCCGCAGAATATACTTCGATTTTTGCGTTGTTTAGTGAAAGTCTAATTGTTTAGCACATTCCTATGGCTTCTGCGCATATAGGAAAATTTTCCCTAGTCCCCTCCTTTTACATCCTTAACGATGAAGAAATCCGAGTATATTTACCTTTTTTGTTCCATCGGAGCATTTTTTTGCTAGTATAAGTATGTACGCGCATGAAAACTTTGTCTTGCACTTGAGGCATGTGTTTGTTATGAATGTATTTGATAAACTAAAAACATCATCTAGACCCAAAAAATACACTGCCAAATGTATTCTAAGAAAGAACTGATGGGGCAAAAAACGCAAAAAAATGCCGCAAATATGCACAATCATGAGATCTCTGCTAAATTCGAGGGAGTGTGCATTTTAAGGGTTCTAATCTACCCGCTTACCAACATCCGTTGTGTGAGGATGTTGGGACGGTGGGAAAGCTGGACTGTGGCAAACTTGGGTCGCGGTGGGAATGTTGAGACTCGCGGTGGGATGGTTGGGACGGTGGGTATGTAGGGACGGCGTCCAAAAGGTTCGCCCCGACATTTTGCCCCCGATTGCCCCGATCTTTGGCCCTCAGAACTTTCGCCCCCACACATTTTGCCTCACAAATGTTTCACCCCCAAACTTTCGCCCCAAAGATGTTTCGCATCCCCACCTTAATGAATATCTGTGATTCCAAGCAGTATGTGACTCAGAATGATTTAGCGTGTTCGATGATTATGTTTTATAAATTTACCAAAATACATTTTTGGTGTACTTATGCATATTTTCATCCCAACCGGTGGATTTTTCTACGGGAGGGGAAAGCAGTACTCCAGCTTTTCCAAGAACAGTCCAGAATAGGTCCAAACATTAGCCCTTCCCGTGCGAAATAGCATTTTTCGGCGTTTTGCATTGTCTACTTTTATTTAAAATCGCTTTTAGCGCAACATTTTTTCTAAAAATTTTAAAAGTTTTGACAATTTTGCTCGAAAAAATTAATAAATTTCTCTGATTTTAGCGAAAATCTGGAGCGAAGCGCTGGAAAATTTGTTAAATTAAAGTGCAAGAACCTTTAAAAGCTTATATTATTGCTCGATCTCCTTCATTTATAGCATCTGACGCTGTAGATTGAAAATGTTGAAAAATCATGCTTGAAAATAGAATGAATTTATGCTGAAAAAGCTTCCCTGGGTAAAAATATGGCTTCCGGACCGCCAAGAAAGTAAATAATGTTATTAATAAGTATTATCCGGCGCGAGGCGCCGGAAAAATTCGAGAAAATATGATCAGTAACGGCCAAAACCATTGCATTCTGGCCACAGGGGAAGATTCACGGGGAGCGGAGGGATTGACCTAAAATACTTTACGGGTGTTAAAGTATGTACTTCGATGCTGGTATGTACTTCGCAATAATTTAAGGCCATGGACCATCGTAATTTCTCAAAAAATTTTCATTTTCATGTCGGTCTGGAAGCCATACCTTTTGAAATTTTCTATTTATTTGTTAACATGAATTTTAAGAATTTTCTTTGCTTCGCGTTGAATACTTTAATAGGCTTTTTCTCAGAGTGTATTTTCAGGGGAAAATCTTTTATTTTTATTCGGGATCTATACCCGAACCCTCCTCCTCTCTCAGCGAGCATGTCTGGTTGGGTGGGACTCGTGGTGGGAGTGCTAGTACGGTGGGAATGTTGGGATGTTAGAAGTGTTGGGACGATGGGAACATTGGGATAGTGGGAATCACATATGGGTGTGAGGGGGGGGGTTTAGGCGTATGCACCCCCCAGAAGTTGAAATACCCCCCCAGAATTCAAATTTTGAATCTTTTGGCTTTTTTAGCGATTTTTTGATGCCATTGGATAGTGCTCGATGAGAAACGTCGAAAAATGGTGTTTCTTCGCCATACGACCACTTTTAAGACCATTTTTTGACTTTTGAAAATTTTTTCACCCCCCTCCCCCCCCCAGAATTTCGGTGCTGCCCACCTATGGTGGGAATGTAGGGATGCTGGTAAAATTGAACAGATAGAAATGTTGGAACTCACGTTAAGAATGTTGAAACTTCGTGTTGGGAATGTTGGGACACGACTGAAATCTTAAAACACAATCGTAGCTTAATTTGCTGATTTCTTTTTATTTTTTAAACAACAAGTCTACTCTACTCCATCACATTTTTGAATGAATTCCGTGGACTTTGACGAATAATTAGTACGAGAAAATTAGGCTCTAAAAACGCCAGTCTCAACTCTCATCAAATGTTTCGGATAAGCCTCTTTTGCAAACGCGATCGAGACAAACATAACAACATTTCTTTTTAATTGGTCCACTGGACCAACTTTCTCCATGTTCAGGCGGCCTAGTAAAGGCGCCGCCCCTACGCTTTCGGTTTAATTCCCAAGTGGATTCGACGTTGCTTCGCTTGTTTAATGCGCCTTTTTCGGCATTATTCGCGCTTGGCGGTTCAACTTCGGCATCGACTTCAAGAATCATTGAAAGCAGGAGCGTAGCTGTGGGGGGTCGGGGATAGAGCCCCAAAAAATTTGAAAGTATGAGTACTTTTTACATAAGTCCCCTGAACGGAAAAAATGGAAATTCTTAAGACCGCTAGAATAGATTTTAACACACTTTTTGAGCTACTAAACTCTAAATTTTTGGTCGCTTCGCGCCTTACTTATTTATTTACGTACAACACATTTGTTTAATTTAATTAAAATCAAGTTGAATTCCACAAAATTATTTTTGCTTTATATGTGAAGATTTTGCTTAGTAAAGCTCAAAAACTAAATTATTGTTGCCTATGAACAAGTAGTTGTTGAGATATCCAAATTCGAAATTCTCGTCTCCCCTCAAATTCAGAAGGCTAGCTACGCTACTGGTCATACTGGTCAAAAGGAATGCCAGAGATATGAAGACGAATAGAGTTTCGGTCGACAACATAATCGCTAAAACAAAGAAAGGCCTGATTTAAAAAATGTGACGATTTATTATTTTTTATCGCTTAATAATATTTCATTATACCGAGTAAATGCCGGATTCCCTCTAAACTAAGTAAGTATGTACTTACACTATGAGACCACACATGGGCGTAAGGGGGGTCTGGAGAGAGCCTGGAGTCTGGACCCTCAAGAATCCGATGGATCCCTAAATTGTTAGACCCCTTCCAGAATTGAATTTTTGTGCAATTTTTGACAATTAGGCCCTTAGGACTCCTCCTCAGAAAATAATTGCTGCCCATGTATATGGTTATGAGACCCATTTTAGTCTGTTTTGAAAAACAAATTAGGAACTACGTATTTAGGTTCTTGTTTTATTCATTTTCGAGAAATTTTCGGAAAGTCCATAGCAGCTTTCTATAATAATAATAATAAGTTTTTTAGGGTCTTAGAGGCTTAGAATTCTAAATTTTCGAAATAAGGAAGACCTACTGGGATAAATTACTTATGTTTTTGCGCGATTTGTTATCTCCAAAATTTGACTGCCACAAGCTTACAGAATTTTCGGAATGTAAAATAAAATTAGAGCAGAATAGTTGCAATTTCAGTTATTTATTTCGTATTTTTATTCATTTTTGCGATGCTATTTATTTATATTTTTTCGTTTATATTCCTATTATTTTATTAAAATTTTATTACAGTTTCACTTTATAGAAGATCAGATGAAAATGAAAGTAAAGCAATTGAAGAAATATTTGAATTAAAAATTTTCAGCCTATTCATTACGCATTCTCGTTTTTCGCAAACGCTGTCAATGCAAGTGGATAGAACTTGACCAGGAATATCGATATATATCTTTTTGCCAGTTTTCGGCCTTGTCTAACCTTGGCAAATTTCCAAACTCTCCACAATATAGGTTTTTACCATGTTGGACGTCTACGTGTTAGTAAATCGCTGTTAGCATCTATTTAAATCTCTTTCTACCGAAATTTTGATCGTTTTATGCCTCCGACCTTCGAGACTCCAGTCGTAAAATGAATTCAGAATTTAATTTTCTCTTAGTTCTTAGCCATTAAATAACTTCAAAACCTGCAAAGTGAGCACATGATCTAGAATATCCAAAGTCCTGCTGTCATTAGCGATTTTACATGTTTTGTTAAATCGATTTCTCGGAGTTTAACCCTTTTAGTTCAATATTTTAATTTTACATTCTTAATCATAATTTTAAAAATTTTGATAGCAAATTATGGTGCCTTATAAGACGTTCATATTTAGAATGTATTTAAATGCGTATTCGGGAAAGTTTTTCATAGCAGATATTTTGTATAACGAGCAAGAAGATCATCTGCTCAAGATCAACCTGAATAATGTGCGACATGACACTGAAAGCCGATAAAAGCTCCAAGCATTCCATAACAAAAAGAAGCACAAATAGACACCATCCTACAGGACAATGCTCAATACATCTGTTTATATGCACACAAGATAAAAAATGATGAATCTTTCGGAAAAATAACTCATACGAAGCATTCAGGAATCTTTTGTAAGTGTGAATTCATGATCAGGCTATTCATACTTATTCAATCATATCTGATGTCGTTCAGCTTTGTTAATTTGATGGACAAGTAGCAAACTTCAAGACTTATCAGAATGCTTTGGAATTAAAAGTGACTTTTTCACACAAAAGCTGATTTATAAATTACCATTCGATAAGTAACAGAGGGTGAAAGGACTTCCACACAGCAAAACTTTCGCTTAATACTATTTATTTCAGCAGGGATAAATGCATAATAGATTAATTGGATAGCGAGAAAAATTGTAGTTTCACACGATTTCTTTGGGAGGCTTATTAATATTTGAATTGAAAACAAATTTATTTTTTGAAAAAAAGTTAGACAATTGTCCGTCTGTATTCTGAAATGATGAAAAAACATGCTAGCCTCAGAATAATTTTGACACCCTTTATAAAGATTCCGCAAAATCCATTTTAATTGAAAGAAATCTACTTGTAAACGTTATTCTTAAGGGAAGTAGAAGGATTTTTAATTTAATAGATGCATAAAGTATATACGATTTTACCTACGTTTTCTGTAGGGTGAATCAAATCATTTGACCAGTCCCCAGCCACTTATATTTCATATCGTTCAGATTCAGTGCGATAATGCCGCAAAATAGTCAAATTTGGTAATATTTATGTACATCTATTTCAATTTTTTAATGCTTATCAATATCGATATTTTTAGCAACTAGTAGAATAAATTCAATGAAACTTTTCAATGATGTTTATGTGGTATAAGTCATTTATCGGAGTATCATTAAGATTCGAAGATTAGTAACTAAAAGCAAAATGTATTGGTAGCATCAAAATTTTCAAGTGTGTGATGGAAGTATAAGAGTTGTAAGCATACGTGGGCAGCAAAAAATTCCGGGGGGGGGGTGCAAGATTTTTCAAAGGTCGAAAAATAGCCTTAAAAATGGTGGTATGGCGATAAAAAACACAATTTTTCGACGTTTCTCATCAAGCACTATCCATTGGCATCAAAAAATTGCGAAAAAAACGAAAAAATTTTCAAAAATTGAATTTTGGGGGGTATCGTGATTTCTGGGGGTATTTTGGTTCCGGGGATGCATACCCCCCAAACTCCCCACGCCCACGTGTTGGTTGTAAGGGTAAGGTAGCAAAAATTTGATGGTAGGGGCGGAAAAGCAACCATTTTGCGACGTTCTTTACTCAAGCTCTATTAAGTGGCATCAACAAATCGCGTAAAGGCGGAAAAAATTAAAAATTATTCCATGATCCGGATTTTGGGAATCCAGTCAGGCCTCCTTTCAAATTTATTTTTCTTACAACTTTTGTATGATGAGTCGTACATACGTTTCGTGTTTTGGTTGAAAAAAGATAATGAAACTATCAAAAAAACAGTAGAGAAAGCTAAATTGACTGCTCATATAAATACTAGTTTGACACACAAACCGTGATGAAAATTCTAGACCACACTAGAATATAAAGTCGAAGAATCTCATTTTTTAAAGCCTTCTTTCACTTTATATCGCTTCATTCCTGGAGTGGGTGATGAGGGACGTCGGAAGGTGATAATTTTCGCGCCTATCAGAGCCGTTTTTTTGTGTATTGAAGATTTTAGACCACCATAAGATAGGTCCAGCCCAGGCGTTCATACGACAGCATGTGTGAGTGTACCAACAACAACACGTTCCTACCACGCATATAGGCGTGGAAAAGAGTGGAGGGTTTGGGGTCTATAGGCTCCACCCTCCGAGAATTCGGCAACCCCATCCAAACAAATCTAAAGCCCCCACGAATTTAATGTTCAGATGCTTGTTTGAATTCTTGCCAGTTTTCACCACCTCGACCCCAGAATTCGGTTGCTGCTAATGTACCGATACCTACTTGTAAATGCAACCGGCAACGCAAATTGTGTCGAATAAAGTATCAGGGGTACCTATCTATTTTATTTGAAGCTAAATCCATTTTTCAAATCTCGGGGGCATTGCAAATCAAGGCCGGAAACTTTATAGTGTCTGCCTAATGTGTCCAGGTCAAAGACATCCTACCGCACGGGCACATGATGGGGTTGGATTGATAAATTTTTTTCCAAAATAGTATCACAAATATTCAAGAAAACTCTTCTGATTCTAAGTGGGTTGTTTGGACTGTCAAAATTATAAACAAACGGTACCAATCTTTTAATAGTAAACACCGGCCACAGATGCGAGCATGACCGGTCTTCGGAGAATCCACAATTTCTGATCAATTTTAAACACTTTTGCAATAGTATTGATTTTCAGCTATTCTTGACTTTTAATTTGCATAATATTCCTCTTTACCTGACACTCTTGTCACCTCTACCTTTCCCATGCACGCTTTTGAAACTCAGGAAAACACAAGTATGTAATATTTCTGAGCTCATACGCCATGTTCCTGAGTCCAAAAAAGGCTACATAGTTAGTTTTTTTGAGCCCAAAGCTATCAGTTTTTTGAAAGCTCAGGGGGTAAACCCCTCACCCCGTACTCTTGGTTGATGGTTTGTCTTTCGACTTGTAAATGAATACATATTTTACTGACATGATATTTTTTATCAGAAATCGAATGAACCACATTTCTTTTTTTATAAATCTTAGAACGAAGCCTAATTTTTGACAAAAGATTATTGTTGACGGGGAGAAATTTCAAATGGAAATGGAGAGAAGGGAGGGGGAATCAAAGTTGTTCGAATACACATCCATCTTCTAGTTACACATTTATGTATGTATTTACTGTTTCTGTTTTTTATTTTCGAAAGTGTATCATCCTTATCATCTTATCGAAAGCAACAGATCTTAATCAGATTTGTATGGTTTAATGTAGTGCAGTCTTGCTTGACTAAAATAATATCTCATGCTAGTCAAACGGACTAAGATAATTGTATCGATTAATTATTTTTTCAATACAAAGGCGTTATGAAAAGCCATTCGTTCGGTCGACAACAGGATGCTCATGAATTTCTTCGTTATTTTGTCGATGCCATGCAGAATGCGTCTTTGCACATGGTTAAGGACAAAAGTAAGACTTTGCTTCAAAGGAAACCATACATGCACACGGTCAAAAGTTCTGGGAGGGGGTTAAACCGAGTTTCCTGGTGGAGGGGTAAATGATTAATTTTCATGGCTAAGTTTGGCGCTAAAACCATGAGTCTATGTTGATTTTTAAGGTATTTTTGTTGTTACTTACCCCCGCCCCCCGTCATGCCCGTCACAAGCACACCTGGGCGTGGGGGGTTTGGGGGTATGCACCCCCACGAGAAACCAAAATACCTCCCCCAGAAACCAAGAAACCAAAATACCCCCAATATTCAATTTTTGAAATTTTTTGTTTTTTTTCGCAATTTTTTGATGCCAATGGATAGTGCTCGATGAGAAACGTTGAAAAATGATGTTTTTATCGCCATACCACCATTTTTAAGGCCATTTTGTATCTTTGAAAAATCTTGCACCCCTCAGAAATTCGGTGCCGCCCATCTATGGTCTCAACCCGTAAAAATGCTTCAATTCGTTGTATTTTACTCTTCTTGAATTTTTGTGATTCACTTTGCACCTGAAAACAAATGATAATAAGAACGATGGAATGATTTGAACTATCAAATATGGACAGAATAATGGACAAAAAGTGGCTGAATGAATGAATGGACAGAGTTCTATTCGAATAATACTGTAGATTATACTGCTGGGCATCGTTTTGCGCTCTTTCATAATTCCAACAATAGGTTTTGGTCCGCAAATGGCCTGAGGGGTATGCCTTTCATAAGTTGTGGTAAGGGGATATCCCTATACCTATTGTGCTGTGAGGGAAACGTTTAGTCATTGTGGTTAAAATGTCACATGGACACAGTCAGTTTAACTGAGATTCGCATCTTTGATCGTGCGTAGG